>JASVER010000152.1:637933-900066 GCA_030449065.1 Oceanodroma leucorhoa | reverse complement strand
CGCGGCGAGCGCAGCGCAGCGCCGGGCTGGAGCAGACTGCGGGAACCCGGAAGTAGTGGTGGCCATAACAGGTCGCGTCTTACACAATGCGCTGGGCGGCAGCAACTCCGCCACCGGCGCAGGGGGGCGCGCCGCCCGCCCCGCGCCCGCGCAGCGCCCCCGCCCCGCGGCAGCGGGAAGGCGGGGTAAAGCGGGGGGGGTGTTGTGTTGGATACACCGCCCCCTCCCGGCCCTGCCTTCCGCGCTTCCCCCCCCCCACCTACAGCCGGTGTGTCCGCCCCGCACCCCCCGCGGGTGGGTGTGGGAGCGCTCCCGTCCCCTTTGTCTGGCCGCTCCGCGCCCGCGCAACGCCCCGGGGCCGCGCCGCACACCCCCCCCCGCGGCGGCTCCCCCCGCGGCCGCCGGCCGAGTGAGCTCACCCGGCCCCCGGCCGCCGCCGCCGCGCCGCCGACGACCAATCAGCGCCGCGCCGCGCCCCTATTGGTCCGGGCGGGAAGCGGGGCTCGGACCGGCGCGCTCCCCCCCCCCCCCCCCCCCCCCCCCCCCCCGCCGCCGCTTTGCGGTCCGAAAGCTCCCGTCCAAAAGCACAGCCATCCCTCCCCGCGGGAACGGAGAGCTCGCCGTGGTCCCTTCCTTCCCCGTAGTACCTGCGGGCCGGGCTGAGCGGAGCCGCCCCGACCCCATCGCATCTCCTACACCGGAGGGGGGGGGGGGGGAAGAAAGAGGACCCCCGGTGCAGCGGTCTTCGCTGCTGGGGCGGAGAGTGTGTGTGTATGTGGGGGCGGGGGGGTTACTCCGGTAAAACCCCCCGAGGCGGGGGTGGGGGGGAAGCTGCTGCTCCGCTGCCGGGGGTAACGGGCAGCGGCTCGGCCCCCGCCGCCACGTCTCAAACTTCAGGGAAACCCGTTTCGATCCCCCCCCCCTCTTCTCCCCTCCCCTCCCATTTTCCGCTAGGACCGGCCTTTTACCCCGGCGAGGGAAATAAAGACCTCTCAGGTAAGAGCCATTTTAATACACTAACCCCACGCGTCCCTGGTGGGAGCCGACCCACGGGCGTGGGGTTGAGATCTCTATTTACCCGGGGGAAGGCGCTCGGTAACGATTCCCCATCGCACAGGTCCCTTGCAGGGGGAGCAGCTGAACCCCCAGCGATGCAACCCCCTCCTCTCCCCATCCCTCTTTCCTTCCCCCTTAGAAAAAAAAAACAAGAAAAAAAACCCCAAACTAAAAAAAAAATCCCACTTTTAAGCCTCTCTACCAGGCCTTTATAAGATTAATTCAGCGCAACCCAGCCTAAAACACTTTTACAATGTAATTACAGTCGTACAAATTGTTTGCCCAAACCTCATTCTGGATAAGGGTTTTACAATTAGCAAACAGTTATTACTCTTCGGGCTTGCTGCGAGAAATTGCGCTGCGCGCCTCTCCGCTTGCGAGACACCGGCCATAAAAAAAAAAAAAAAAAAAAAAAAAAAGGCAAAGCAGCCTAATCCGGGCAGCAATTAATCATCTATTAAAAGGGGAAAAGTAAAGGGACAGTTCCGCGCTATCTCGGTCAACTCCCACCGAGGCTGATGGGCTGCGCGGCGGCACCGACCCGCGCAGCAGCATCTCGCCCCGCTGCCTTTTTAGGCAAGGCGCCTCTTTTATTTTATTTTATTTATTTATTTTTTTTGCCAAAACTTGCTGGTTTGCAGGAATCTATTGAGGCTTGTCCATCGCAAGGGGGGGGGGGGGGCAAAAACAAAAATTAGGGATGGGGGTGGAAAATAGAAAAGCAAAGAGCGAGGGGGTTCGGTGGGGGCCGGGCAGCGGCCTCGCTGCGGAGCGCGGTGCGCTGCGCGCTGCTGCGCGGCCCCGGCCGCCCCCCCCGGGCCCTTCGCCGAGGGGTCCACCGAGTTGAGGCGAAAAAAGGAGTCTCGGGAGCAAGGGAGCCTCCTCCACGAGGTGGAATCTGGGTCCATTTGCTTATCGGATAATAAATGAGGCTTTTAATCAGGCTGAATTTCCCAGCTTAAGGAAAGAATTAGTCATACCTAGGAACAATCCCATGTTTTCTAGCTGGCTTCCCTGCCGCCTTCCTAGCAGGGATTTGGAGGGGGGGGGGAATTAGCATCCAAGTGTGCTCTTTCACCATTAATATTGAAAATTGAAAACTGAAATAGGAACAACCAGAAGAGACAAACAAACAAGAAACCGCAGAAGAAAGCGTTTGAAAGGCGGCCGAGAGATAATCCAGGAATGCTTCAGATAAGGGGGGGGGGGGGAGTGATACGTGCGGAGATACCCGAAAAGTCAGAGCCTGATGAAACGGTTGAAAGAGGGATGGGGAAAGAAAAAACCCCAGAAAACTGTTTAAAGACGTATTAAAGGGCAGACCCAAGGAGGGGGGAGCGGAAAGTGATAATAAAAGGAGGTGAACTCCAAGGGGTTTAAGCGAGCAGATGAAGCGCAGCGCCTGGAGTTTCGGGGTTTGTTTACCGGCTCCCGGTTCAGAGCACAAAGGCCGGCCGGACCGGCTGGGGATTCAGCCCGGGATCAGCTTCTGCTACCCGGGTAAAGCCGCTCGGGCCCTGGGTGCCGCCGGCAGCCCGGGCCGGGCGATGCGGGACCGGCGCCCCGGCCGCGGCAGCCCGCGGAGCGGAGCGGAGCCGGGCGGGGGGATGGCTGCCCGCTCCCGCCCCACCGCCGGCCCTGACGTTTGCAGAAGTTATGGGGGTCTTTTATTAATTAAATGGAGGGCTTCATAAAATATTCCCAATAAAATTTACGGTTGTCTTAAAACTTTCTAAACACCGCTATAAATTTTTTTTAATAAAATTAGCTGGGAAATGAGTTACTGGCCGGGATTTTTGTCACTTCAACTTCTCCGGCAGCGGTGCCGGCGGAGGGGAGGGAAGGCACGCACACACAAAAGGAGCCTTTCAGGGACAAAAGTCGCGGCGGCTGCCAGGTTTACCCCGCGGTGGCACCTCGGGGTAGCCCGGGCGAGGCAGAGCCGAGCCGACCTGAGCCTCTGCCCGCCGGCGCCTTCCCATGTCACACCACAATCAGACAATTCCAGCCTAAAATCCCCAGAATAACCCCCAGAGCCCGGCAGCACGATAGTGCTGGGGTTGGCGGTGGTTTGGTTTTTCTTTTGGCTCACACGATCTAGGCGCCACAAGTTCATTTGTATTAATTTGGAAGCGCTGCTCCGCTCCGGTGTTTGCAGCGATACCTGTATCTAGCCCAGCTGCCCGCCGCATTTCTTTATTCCCTGCCTATGCCAAGCCTTCTCCCTTTGCTATTGATATTACTCTACTTCTCGTTGAATGAAATAATAATTAAAAAAAAAATGCTGGGTAAAACTCTAGCTGCTTAATTAAAGAAAAAAAAAAGCTGCTCGACTGTTTTGCATCTGAAGGATTGAGCTGTTGTGCCGTCTACTGGGCGACGGGGAAACTACAGCCAGAAATGCCTTCAAACTTTCTGCGGGAGAAAAGTACAGTTTTCGGCAATTTGGAGGGGCCGGAGGCGGCAAATTTCTCGGTAGAAGAAGAAGAAAAGCGACCCCGGACAGAAAAGCCGTAGACGCAATTATTATTTCCTTCGGCTACACCTGTATAATTGTATAAAAACTCCACTTTTAAGTGCTCGGGATTTTATTGATTGCAGAGCGCGAAGCAATCAGCTGCATTAAGGGGGGATATGGTAAAGATGGTTTGAGTTTACCCGTGGGAGGCAGTTGGGCATTAGCTAAATATGTGGGGGGGGGGGGGAGAAGAAGGGAGTAAATATTTGCGAATGGTTTAAGAACTTCTCCTCCGGCACCAGCCGGCTGCAGCCGTGGGGCAGAGGGAGCGCTGCCAGCCCGGGCAGCTCCCACCTCCGAGGATGCTCTCGGAGGGGAGCAAAGGCAAAGCGGTTTGATGCCTCGATAGCAGCCACTTTGTGATGGGGCAGCAGGAGGGGGGGTTTGCGCCAGCACAGCGTTAGGCTCGGCTTAGGCGAAGCACACACACGTTGCCGTTTTAAGTTCCCCGAGCCATTGCCCGTGCCCGAGCCGCGGATGCTCCCGGGCAGATGCAGCCGAGCTGGGTTAATGCCCCTCTCCCCTCTCCCTGCCCACTCGGCTCTCCGCTCCCTGGCGCCCGGGATGCTCTCCTCCAAAAAAACAAAGTTCAAGAAGAGACGCAAAAAAAAAAAAAAGTTTTTTTGTTTAGAAAAAAAACCCCACCTTTGAAAAAAACTCCTTGACTTCTGCGGGACGAGAGGCGCAGAGGGGCTGTGAAATGCAAAGCCTTTGTCGTATTTACAGAGAGTGTCAGCAGCCGACAGTACATTTAGATAAAAATCTAGTAGTCTACGTGAGCTCAAAGGAGTTTTTTAAAGCGAAGATCTCTAAGCGTCTCTCCTGAAGCCACACATATGCACGCACGTAGCCTAAAAAGCCGGAGACACCCACGTAGTTGAACAATAGGGTTTTTTAAATATGTTAAATGGAGGTATAAGCAAACCCCTCTGCCCCTTGTAGCCGACCAACTCCGACAGCTCTCTGCCTTCAGAGCCACTTGCCAGAGTTCAACAGAGGGTGACATTAGCCTAAAATATTCGATACCTTTTTCTGGAGACCTTCCCCGCTTCTGCTGGGCTAAGTTCAGTTCCGAGTTCGTCTCTGCGGGTAGAATTGCTGCCTTTGAAGGAAAACAACAACCTGCCTGATTTTTTTATCAGCAAGGGACTACGGATACTTTCCTCAGAGTACATAAAGCAGAAATTAAATGATCCCGTGCCCCTGATACAAAAAAGTTGAACGCCCCTCTTCTAAAAAGTTGAACGAAGTTATCCTACCCTTTGAAATTAGTCTGAAAGTACTTGCGACACAGTACGAGAAGCATATTAGCGAGTAACAAAATAACACCCCAATTTCAAACCACAGGGAATTGAATATTGGTATCTGACAGTACCTCGGCTGAACTGGAGCAAAGCGGAGTTTTGTCAGAGCCTTTCCATTTGATGTTTTCCTCCAAACTAATTTTCAATATTGCTCCATTCCTATTACCTAACCCCGTATTCAGCTTGGCTAATGAGCCCATTACAGAACTATTTCGGCTTGCCTCTGATGCCGATTGCAGAGGATAGGCATTAATTGGAGCGGGGATCTGGGGTTGTTAAGCACGGTGGGATGGGAGGAAACCTGGGGGCTCTCCGAAGGCTCGGGCTTGCCCTTCGAGCCGCGGAGATGGGTTTCTACAAACGATACCATCTAGGTAAATTTGGGTATAAATCACCCACGCATTATAAATTAAAAAAAAAAAAAATAAAGGAAATATAAGGAGCAAAGCTCCGTGCCCGCCGGTGCGGGTTGGGTCGGGCAGGGCGCTCGGGGCTGCCCCGGGGGAGGGCGGGTGGCGCCGGGCGCTCCCGGGACCCGCAGCCCCGCCGGGGCCGCCCGCGCCCAACCCAGCTAGACCGCCCCCCCCCCCCGGCACCGGCACCGGGCACCGACCCGTGCCTGGGCGTGCAAGGGGCCGGGGAGGCAGGGGAGCGTGTCAGGGTCCCCGCAACCCCCCGCTCCAAGAGTCACCAGCTGCCTGCAGCCCCCCCCCAGGTCCCCCCAGGACAGCACAATCCGCCGCTATCTGCATCTGTGGGTGCATTATCACAGACTTTTGCATAATTGCATATTGACTTTACTAAATGGATCCGCAGAGCTATTTAAACATCTCTCTCTTCCATCCGCAAACAATTGTCTCGGCAAGATTAAAAAAAAAGGGGGGAGGGCTGCAAAAGAGCTTCAAGTTGCTCTTGCTCCTTCGTTTTGAAGCGTTTATTAGGGCACAAGTGGCTCATCTCGAAGCGGTTTGGATCCGACTTGGTGCGTGTGAGTGCAGGCAAGCAGAGGGGACCTGCAGTAGGGCGGGTGACAGCCGGGATGGGTGGCTGTCATTCACTTCGGGGTCTTACAGGCGAGTACGTGGACGTACATGTCTTTCTATTTCTGAGCTCCCTCGGATAATCTTTGGCCAGCTACGATGGCCGTGAGAAAAGCGTATGCGGGTACGTGTGTGTGCGTGCACACGAAGGACTGCCTTAAGGACAACTTAGAAAAAAAACCTCTCCTCGTTAACCATGTTTTAAAACCTCTCTTGGGCGAGAGGCACTCAAACGCGGCATCCCCCTTTCCCCACGCCTCCCCAGTCACGGCAGTGCCACGCAAGCCACCTCAGCCCCAGACCACAGAGCCGGGCTTCGTCCCCAAGGACAGGAGTGCTCATCCTCTGCCTGTGCTCGTCCCCCCCTCCCTTCTTTGCCGTCCCCTCTCCGTCCTCCCCACCGGAGCAGAGGCAGCTGCCCTTGCCCTTGAGCCTTGCAGGGGAAGGCGGCCTCCTCCCGCACCAAGGCCGGCTCCCCAAGGCAGCAGCTGTGAGAAGCAGGCAGGGAGGGGGAAAAAAAAAAAAAAGCAAAGGAGAGAAGGAGCAGGAGGGCGGGGGTCGGAGAGGGAGGCGGTGAAAGCTGCACTTTCCTCCGAGCGGAGCGAGCGTCCCCTCGGAGGGGCCCCAGCCCCAGGAGCTGCCTCCCGAGCCGTGGGCCTCCCACATGGCAGCGGCAGCATCGCCTCCTCCGCAGCCCCGCAGCCCCGGCGGGGGCAGCCCCGCATCGTGGCTCGGCCCCCCGGCTGCTCCCCGCCGGCCTCGCGGGTCTGCGACGAGGGGCCGGCAAGACGTGCAGGGACCCAGCCAGGCCCACGCGCCGGTTTCAGATGGGAAACTCTGACGGCCCGGGGATTCGGAGCATCCTGCACGATGACGTGACGCTAACGGTCATTTGCTGTGGCTTGTTTAAAGAGTTCATGGAAAGATCTGCAGGGATCTGCAGTTATCGAAGGGAAACCCCAGTCAGAAGAACCCACCAAGATGCAGCAAGAGACCTTTTTCTTCCAGCTTACCCCACCGAGCACTTTTTTTATCTCAAGGATTTTAGCTTTGCTTGAGAAGCTGTAATTACACTTTAAAGAAAACGCTCTCCTGCTCTTACCCTCAACTTAGTTGTGGGAACAAGACAAGGAATCAGGCAGGCACCCAAACTCTGGAGAGGGAGTATTTTTTTACGTGGAATCAGAGAAACATCTCGTAGAGCAATCAGCTCAGCTCTCCTCAACTGCAACATTATTTCCTTGCATTTAGTAGACTTTAGATCAATCGAATACTCTATATTTTAGCTAAGAGGGTGCTCAGCATGCTTTGAGGGGGACTAGCCCACCATTCAACCTGTCAGTTCAAATTTCCAAAGATGTTTTGCTTCTTCTCCCAACACTACAGTGACCACAGTCCACACAAAATTTGGCACCTAATTCCTGCCAGAGATATAAACCATCTTTAGCAAACGTGGGCAGTAAGCCACACGTCGGGAGTTCCCTACTGGCCCAAGTCTCGTTAAAGGCTATGGGATTAAGTGCCTACGTCACCTTTTGAAAAGGGCTGTACCTTTCTGAAGGTAGATATGCATCGGAGTGCACGTAGACACGACCGAAACAGCTTTGAACCTCTCCGTTGTGGAGCCAACAAAAGCATGTCAGCAGGCTCTACCCACCCAAGAGGTTCCCAGGGGATTTCGGGGACACTGAATTCTTTGCCTCACCCCTCTTCTTCCCTCAAAACACGGCTTTTATGCCTCTCTGGATGCAAACAGGAGCGGAATGGAGTCGTAAGTTTTCCGAGATGCATTTAAACCCCCGTTCAGATAAAGGTGAACCATGGAGATGCGCTAGCCTGGCTATCGCTTTGGTCCCCCTCTCCATTGCTACCATCCCTTTTAATTTGACCTTGCTTGAGTGCACCCCCTGAAACGGGACCGCTCAGCCAAACGGCGTGTGACGGCTTGCGGCATCGGGGGTGCCACCGTAGCAGCCGAACATCTTACGAGCATGTGTGCGAGACAGGAAATCCTCATTCCACGGCCAGAGCACTTGACGCACAGAAGGTTTTCGAGGGACTCGACCAAGAAACTGCGTGGTGGCGCGAGGAATAGAGGCGAGAGGTTTTGCCTCCCGGGCCTCTGCTTGAAGGCAAGCTGTTCCCACCCCTCTCTTCATTAACTCATAAATAGCAACTCCGGCCCTTGCCCAGATCTCTCCCCCCACCAGAATATCTTGCTTTAAATTATTTTTCCCATATCATCCTAGATCGTATTTCTCCTTTTATGTTTCCAAGTTGAAGTTTATTACAGTTTATTATAGTTGTCTGCATTGCTGATCATTTGTAACTCTTTCTATTATTTTCCTGTCCTTGCTAGCATCTGAAATGCTTCTTACTTAGGTACTCTTTCCAAATTTCATTACTGTACTGCTCACCCCATTTTTCCACCAAGCCTATTCTGCCTCGCTTTTATTCTCACCAAACTTGAGGCTGCTGCTGCTCCTTCTCCTTTGCCGTACAGCACCACCAGATTAATTTTTTCCCAGCCTTTTCCATACACACTACGCCTCTCTGTTGACGAAGAGACCCTCACCGGGTTTC
Source organism: Oceanodroma leucorhoa (assembly GCA_030449065.1). Lineage (NCBI taxonomy): Eukaryota > Metazoa > Chordata > Aves > Procellariiformes > Oceanodroma > Oceanodroma leucorhoa. Next base: position 891,565 of record JASVER010000152.1, on the reverse strand, counting down.
ACCAGTGCCAGCCACGTTGTCCTTGCCATTAGTGTTACATTTCTAGTTATTCTTGCTTCTTTCCCAAAGCCTTTGAAGTCGTGTAGAGACAATTTGATTCATTAGTACACTCAGTCTTGCAGTAACTCTAGCTTCTGCTGTAGTTTCTGTATTAGAAGCACATGTTGGGTCTATAAGTTAGGGGAAAGCTCCACCGTCTGACTTCCCTACACAGTTCAAATTCTGCTTTAAAAATCTTTGCCTCGCTGAACTGGAGTGGCTGGTGGCTTTCTACCCTGGGTTTCTGTACCTGGGAATGCTGCATCCCCCTCCCTCCCTCCCTCCTGGGATGACAAACTCTTGTGAGCAATATGCTTTCTCTTGCTGTGCGTCTCTGGACTGGAAGGTTTTATGACAGTCGCATGTGTTTGCAGTTTTCTTCATGGTTTTCCAGAAGAGCTGCAGTTATCCCGAATATTTCCTTACTGAGATGTCGCTTAGCTTCACGCAGGCTGAGATCCATCGGCAGCACTCTTCTCTAGATGTCCTTTCGGCACCTTCGTTGGCCTTGTTGGGTCGGGAGGCAGGTAACCACCTCATTTCTTCTTCTGGCCATTGGGATGTTTGGCCAGGCTCCTCCACGAGGGACCACCTGAAAGGATCTCTTGCCTTCTTGACTCAGGTGGCTCCTCCCAAAACCATTCTCAAAAAACAACAGTGTGGGCATCGAAGAGATAAAACGTGGCTTGACACAGAGTCCTTGCTTAGTCTTTCTGTGCTCTCCTGCTGCTGTGCTTTGTCACCACAGTGCGTGGCTCCTGGGTCTTCACCTCCTTTGATTGCTTCTTCACTGCCTGGTGGGTTTGTGTGTTCCTCCAAACACATGATGAGACCATCACAAACAGCCACTAACTCTCAGACGAACTTTACCTCATGAGTGTATTAAAAACCAGAGAGTTTCGAGTAAGAGACCTCCTTAGAAAACTCCACCGCGTTGCTCTGGGCGTGTAGTTTATTCCATTCCCTCTTTCCAGTGCTTTTTCTAAAGCTCTTCTTACCTGCCTGTCTCTTAATATAGATTTTGTTTAGGAAGCCAAGCCTGCCTGCCTGCCTGCCTCATGTTTTCCCTTGGATCTGTTCCCTGCTCTAGCCAAGGTTGCCTATGGATCCTGCTTTGAAGTTCTTCTGCGACACATTGGCTGCAGTCGGTGACTCTTCCCTCGGCTGACGTCACCTCGGGGGTCCCTCTCCAGAGGGCTGAGAGTCACATCGCCTCCACTTGCTTTGATCAAAATGAAATCCATTTACAAGCGCCTGACGAGCCGGCACAAACAGGCCCACAGGTTTCTAGCCAAAACCAGCCGACAAAAATATCCCGGCTTTAACTTCGGTCGGGTCCTTAAACTAGCTAAGATGAGGCAAAGCCCAGAAGAAAAAAACATTTAATTTCAATTTATGAGCAGTTTCTGTTTGTTTAGCTCAAATGAATCCCTCATCATCAATTAAACAAAATCAATGTAAGATCGGTTTAAATCAAAGTAAGCGTCCATACAGGGTTTTACCTCTGTATTTTAAAAAGTTAATTTAAAATTACACTTCAAAGCACTTTCCTGCTTGGAAAAGGCCCGTTTCTAGAGACCAGCTGGGCTCTGATTACCGATGGTGTTCAGCTCCAGCAGGTCTGGGTGAAGATGGTAGAAGCAGTTGGATCTCAGCGATGCTGGAAATCAGACTCAATCCCAGCACCTACGGCAATTCAGCCTGCACGTCCTTCAGACCCCGATAAAACCTGGCTTTCAATTGCTGTTCCAATGAGCTGAAGCAGGCGGTCTCTGTGTCAGAAAAGTTCATTTTTCTTTGTGATTATATTGTGAGGCTCTGCTTGTGTTTGCTAAATTGTTTTCCTGAACTCAATAAGCACAGCAATAGTCTAGAAGTAAAAATGAGGGCTTTCAGCCCAGAAGATTACCATCCACTTTACTGAGTTTTCCCCTTCCAAGTATTTATAACTAGTGAGGGCTACGTTTTGGCAAATCCTCTTCAAAGGAAGGAAGGAAGGAAGGTGTTTGCAGCCGTGTGACTTCGTATAATCCATCTTTTCTTTAAAACCTCAAGCCCGACCACAAGGAGGACAGGTCCGACCTCAGACAAGTTGTAGAAAACACAGTTTGAAATAAAATGTGCTTGAAGCGTTAGGGAAGTACCTTCTCTATGTGCTCAGTTCTTCGCTTCCCACCCATCTCCCAAACAGTTTGCTCCGGCATCCCAAATCCATGGGTATGCCAGATGTGCGCTGGTGCCCACACACACGTGCCAGCTGTGCCCCGGCACGCACCCTTCTCCCTGCGCAAAGCCACCCATCGCCCCACTGGCCTCTCCCCGCAGGAGGGGGACAGCTTGAATTTGTTTCGATATTTTCTTCTTTTGATCGGTTTTCTTCTTTGCTGTTGAGCCTGTAATTCAGTTTTGCTGCCACAAACGGTTAACCCCATAGCAGGGCAGCTATGAAACACTCCCTGAAGGTATTTGGTTGTATCGTCGCAGCCTCCGGTTTTGATGCCCGGTTTTTTTTCCTCCCCCCTAAGACCCACAGAAATGATGGATTATCAAATACCTCTGGGATTACTGGCAGAACTGCTACCTTGCCGAAAAGAGGGTGCAGGCTTTCACGATGGGAAGAAAGGTCTGGAATAGAGAGAATTTGAGCTCAGGCATCACGAGGCATCAGGTAACCAACCTGGTCCCTTCACTTTCGCACCCAGTGGGATCTTATTCCCAGGCCGGTTTTATGTCGGCACAGGGACACAAAGGCAGAATTTACGTCCGCCAGTGTGCATTAACTCCTGTCCTGACCAGTGCTAATTACCGCTAATTATGTGGGACAGTGTTAATTCTTTTAGCAGCGTTACCGCTGGCCTTACGCTTTTGAAAGTGCCTTTGGGTGAGGTAGCTTACTTTGAAAAGATATATATGTGGGGAATAAATATAGAGTAGCTGATACACCGTAAATTTACACCACCGGAGAGCGGGCTTTAAAGTCTCTAAAACATGGAGGTCTCTGGGCACGAAGACAGACAAACCCTTGAGTAAGAACTACTCAATAGAAAGGGTGGCAGGATCACCCTGTGTGATCTTGGGAAAGTAATTTTGATCTGGCATTTCTCTTCTGTAAAATTGGAAAAATAATATGTCCCTAACCCTCTCAGGGGTATAATATTTATTTTCTCTGCCTTGCCAATCATTCTCTTTGCTTTTAAAAAATATTCTCCAAACCATAATTGTTTTTATGTGTTTGCAGTATAAGACATAAAAGACATAAACCCATCATATTTTTCTATACTGTATTTTCCCCATTGTGTTGTACTGTTACCACAAGCACTTGGCTGTGCAGAGGCTCAGCTATTTGCTGAGAGGATGAATTAAGACATCTAAAGTGCTTCAGCATCTTGGCTGAGTGGCATCACAGAGCTGGAAGGTATCATTAGGCCCAACGGCTCTTTTCTGTGGGAGTGGGAAGCCCAGATTTTTCGACGGATTAAGGAAAAACGGTTCACGTTCCCCTGTGCCCCCCATCCTGCAAATATAGTGTAGGAGGCCATGGCTTTGAATCACTGAATTCCCTTCACTCCCTTTGGTCCAGGTGTTTATCCCCTGACTTGGATATCAGGGTCCAGCCTGGGAAGTCAGGAGACATCGGATGACCCCAGCCCACGCTGGCATCAACGTCTCTGCACCTCAGCGAGGTATCTCTCCTTCCGGAGCCTGCACAGTTGTTGTTAGGGCTCAGCAACATGGTCCTGGATTTTTTCGTTGACATCGCCGTCTCCTTCAGCAAGAATGCTGTAATTTGGGAGGCTTTGCCGTTAAGACCCACTAATGTCTGGTCCCTCTGACCCCCGGCAAGGCACTGGTGCCCACCAGTCTGTCAGATCCATGGAAAAGGGCCAAAACAATATAGCAGAGCATCTGGCTCATTCATCGTTAAATGGTTAAATGGATCCACGAGGATTCCCAGCTTTCGGAAGTTTTTCTTAGTGGCAGGTCACGGTGTGCCGGTGTCAGGGGTGGGCTAGCGCTGACAGACGAACGGTGTTTCGAAATCTGCCGGTGAAAGGCTGACTTGGTACCCTGCCAGGCTGCACGAGCTGCCGCTCCTCCGCCTAACCGGTGGGCGCACCGAGCCGGCCTGCCTCTGCCTCCAAGGGTCTCCCCTCTTCGGATGGGACCTTTGCCCATGAGTCCCTCCTTCGGTCCCACCAGCAGTCGGTGAGGTTTTGTCTGCTTCTCCCGTCACTGGCATTTCGTTGCTGCTGGCTTTTCCCCGGTTACTGAGCGGATGGTGCGGGTAGATGGTGCGGTGCTGAGAGCCTGCTCCTGCAGCGCTGGTGCGCTGGTCGTCTCCGGGGCTTCTGAAGCCACCCCAGAGATGCTCTCCATGCCCATAGTTCCTAAAGACATCTCAAAGAGATGCTTCCCGCATCCCCCTCCGGAAGTCGTAGGTTGGGACACCCTTTCCCTGGCATCACTCACCACACTGGAAACACTTATTCCAGCCCTTCTCGCTGCTCTCGCAGCAATGCCCATGTCAGGTTCGGGGGTCTCCAACCTCAGGCAGGCTGCCTCTTCCCTGGGCTCCTTTCTCCGGGGCCTGTGTACTGTATTGGGGTTTGTTTTCACCCACCCTTTCCCCGACCATTCAGCTATTTGGGAGCATTTTTCTGAGCGTTTCTCTCAACAATATGTCCAGTAAGCTGGAATCAGATGTACCACAAATGGGTTTTTAACCGAGTCATCTTTTATATCTGCAGATGGATGCCAAGGTTCTCGACTCCGCATAAAGCAATTATCCGTCTGCTTTTCGGTGTTTTAGGTGAAAGAACAGGCGCCCTGTTTGTCCGATGACGGTAGTACGTAAACACGCATCAGTGTTTTCCGTGGCCTGGACATTTGGCTGTCTCCTCTGCTGCCCTCCCCTCCTACTTTTACAAATCAGAGGCAACATTTGGCCATTGCATTCAAATTGAACTTTTGCACTCCCTTCTCTCTCAATTCCTAAAATTTTTGGCTTAATAAAAAAAAACCAAAAAAAAACAAGGGAGGGAGGCTGCGTTTTTATCAAGTTATTTCCCTTTTCCACTTTTCCCTATCTGCCTGTGACACCTTCTCGCGGCGGCTCCCTGCAAACCAGCACCTGCAAAGGCTCAGGTGGGGGGAACGGGACGGCTTATTCTCTCGCTTCCCCCAGTTTTTAACTCACTTATAATTGTACCGACTTCAGCAGAGCTGCTCTGATTTATGGGGCTGTAAGCGGTGGCACCACGGTCTGTCCTTTCCTACTCCCTGCCGGAGAGCCGGGGAGAGACAAGCAGCTTCCGAGAGGGCTTGTTGGTTCGTGTTCATTAACAGCAGCTGTCAGACAGCGCTCGCCGAAGCTCCACGTCCTTTCAAAACCATCACGGCTTTCTACTTCACGTAGAAATATGCAGCACTTTCGTTTGTATAAAACCTGCATGAAAAAAAATTTAATCTAAGGCTATCATTGCTCTAACAGCAATAATTTCTCTCAAAGGCTGAACACAAAGAATACTAAATACTGTCTATAAATAAGACCGTATTTAATAGAGGAGAGAAGTGATTTTAATAAGCTTTCTGGTAAAATCTTCCCTGCCACGTTCAACCCCAAATATAGGTCTTTTTTCCTGAGCAAAACTGGCTTGCTACGAGGAGAACTCGGGCCCCAGTGAACTGTGATTTTTTAAGGTGAAGTCACTCAACTCAAGCTTTCCTTTCCAAAAGGAAGAGGAAAAATATCTACTTAAAGGAAATATTAGTTAATCAGAGGACATCCCTTTCATAATAGAAGCTACTAGGGGATTTAAAAGCACATTCTAATTATAATAGTTCCCTAATTATCTGCCTAACATCCCATTTTTCTGTCTAATCCCGCTTTTAATTATATAGTACCTTTTTTTGCCCATCACGCAACTGAAGTACTCTATTTTACTGAAAATAAATCCTTTTAACTGGCGATGTCAGAGAAGAAATATTGTCGCTGCCCCCCGGAACGTGCGCGCTGCCTGGTAGGCAAATGCCTTGCCAGTGGTTTCGGATAAAGCGCCTGGATGTGCCCTTTGGAAACAGTCTCATTTAAAGCCTTGCACGTTTTCTCAGGCCAGAGAAAATGCTCTAAACCACACGTCTCCCTGCAAATGTGTCCGGCTGCAAGAGTTTTCAAGCATTTAGCTTTGTTTTTCAAACTCTCGTCGGCTCGGTCCCCCTTCCACCGGTGTTCGATGGGATCCCTGCCACCGGCTGATGGCGGAATAGGATTTGGCCTTTGAACCAAGCCAGCATGTAATTTGCAGAAAGGAAGCAATATTTGAGCTATGTTATCTATGAGCATCTGGTCATCAAGATCTTGCTTAGCGATTAGCGAGCCGAGAGGAAACCCTATGGAGGGGGGAGAGGAAATCCCGCACGCGGGGTTCCCATTTCCAGCCCCGCCACGGGTTTCCTGCCCTATCCTCCAGCAAATCCCAGCTCTCCGCTTCCCGAGAATAAAAAAAGAATTACCCTTCAGGGATGTTGTCAGGCTTACTAGATGTTTATAAATCACTCCAACAAAAGGTGCTATGTCAGTGAAAAGTACTCTTCCCAATGATTATTCAAATGCTCATTAAAAGGCATTTTGCTCCATCTTTTCCCTCGGCTTGTGTGGGAGGCAACTGAAAGATTTAGTCTTTGTGGGAAAGCGGGAGAGCGCGAGCGCTTTCCTTTGGGTGTGGGAGCGGTAAGTTTAGAGAGTTAAGGACCTTTGGCACACAGGTGGGGTTTCATCCAAGGCTTTTCGGCTCCCAGCCAGGCTGCAAGCTCCGACAGACCTAGGGCTGGCGAGTTCCCTCCAGGAAGACAAGCCAGGGATTAATGGTACCAACCCCTGCTCAGATTTGCATGTATCATTTCCTTAGCTTTGCTCCTGATGGAATTGGGGATCATCCTTTAGTGAAAATTATTCTTAATGTCTATTTAAGCATTAAAAATGAATATGCGCGTGTGATAAAACTTAGGGAATAATTTATAAACAGCTAACGTAACGTGAGGTACGGAGTACTTGGCTGCCCTGCAAACCTGCCCAAATGTCTGTATAACGCTAGGATGCTTCTTCCTTCATGGATGTTTCATTATGTCTCGCTGACCCCTTCACGGTGGCTCAGTCTGCCAGGGCCTGCTGGCATTTCCAGGCATTAAAAACTGAAGAAGACATGATGTATCTTCATACTTTTCACTGCACCAGACAGCAGCTTGGCATCTGAGCTGGCAGTCCAGAGGCAACATTCTTCACCCTCCGCAGCTACCTAAAGCCACACGTACGACCGCTTACCCTCAAACAGCATCCACAATGAACGACGAATTTTTTTTCTGCCAACTTCCGAATCAGTAGCATTAGCTGTGGTTATGAAAAATACGTATTTCTTGGTAAGGAGTTTCTATCCAAAATGCGAAGAATTTTATGCTTTTCTGGCAAAAAGCTGCTGACAAGTAATAATTACTATCGTTTCTAATTAAAGTGCGCTTACTTGCTCCTATCATTATTTTTAAAGGATGGGAAGTGCTTCGGCGGGGCACGATGACTGCTCTCAAATAGTCCTCTCCGCTCACCCCTGTACTTGTCACGTAGTGCATCGGTAGTAACCCCTCCACCACCATTTTGACTTCTCCTTTTTTCCCCCTCCCCTGGGAGATACTTCTTCTGTTGTGTCCTTCCTTGATACCAGGCAAATCCTCAATGCCACTGCGGATAGCTGCTGGGATGAACTCAGCCTCCTCTACTGTATTGCACAACCACATGGACTGGCACCTCTTGCGTCTCCTTTTTGCAGAGGCTGAACCAACGGCACAAAGCGTGAAGCAGGGGTGAGTCAGGCTCCACGAATTTTTCTCCTCCATGCAAGCCCAGTCTGATCCTGACCATACCCCAACCTTTGCTCTATACCCATCGGCAGGTGAGAACCAGGCCTGGTATCACCTTGTGCTCTGCGCTCAGCCAACAAACTGCCAGGTTTCAAGTCTTCCTCTTTTTTCTTTTTTTTTTTTTTTTTTGACTTTTGCAGCTGGTGCCTTTTCCCCTCTGGTGCCTCTGTGCCTTCCTCGTGTTGCATGTTCATGTGTTGTCCAATCTGTGTACCTGCAGGTCTTGAGGTGGCCTTCAGTGCCTGCCCCTCTCTCATCCGGGACTTGGACGTGACGCACACCAAGGGGCTGGAAGAAGGGGCAGCACTGTGTCCATCGGAGCCTTCCTGCCCTCCTCTTCTTCCTCTCGACTCGTCTTCATCCACTGACCACCGTGGCATACACCAACTCTACTTTCTCCCAGCACGTGGAAAGGGATGCTTTCACTCAAATATTGCCTGGCCTGTTCTTCTTTAATAAATGGGTTGTTTAGTTTCATTTTTCATCACTTAATTTCTTAGCTAATTCAAATAGTCTCTGCTGGGTATACCAGCGGTGAGACTGGCTGCTCTTTTAACAAATTTAGTTGATTTAGTCAGTTATACTGGCAGGCAAAATTTTTCAGCATGCTAAACTATCCTGTGCAGAGAGGGCTGATGCTCCACGAGGCTCCTTAGCTCCAGGACAGGGGCACCATGACCTGACGGGGCCGGTGGACTGCCAATAATAGTGCATGGGGACAAATCCCAAGCGTCCCAAGTGAGCAGCAGGGCTGTGCAGCCTGTGAAAACCTAGTCCTCAGCTGTCTGCATGCCTCATCTCACCCCTCTGCAAGAAGGAGCTGTAAGACCCCATGCCTTGTCCACCACCCTCCCTGACCCTCAACTCTGACAACTTTAAACAAAATATGCTCTCTTTGTACAAAAAGGCATTAATAAAATTAGTCCAGTTGGTTCACAAAATGAACAAAATGAACAAAATGAACAAAATGAAGTGTCTTCAACTTTGGAAGGACGCAGGTAGATGATATTACTGATAACTAAGCGAGAGAAACAATAGATCTTCCTCCTAATGCTCCCTTGCTATGGCCAGTACGGATATGGTAAGGACTGATGCAGGCTCATCTGCTCCTTAATACACTAGAAATCAGCCCCCATGCAACGCTTATCTTTGTGTAGAAGCCTCTGTCCCAGCAACACTGAGACCCAACAGCATGGTCCCACAGCTGCCACTTGTCTGGAGCAAGGCTCAGACCATGCTCTTTGCAGACCATAAACAGAGCCGTAGCCAAACTGTAGATACGAAAGAGCCTTCCGTGGACCAGTACCTCCTGCTGAAAGCTCGAAGGTACACACGGCTCTGCTGGGGTGTGGTGGGGACAGCACACACCTGTGAGGCAGGTACAGCAGACCCCGCAGCAGCAGGTTCTACAAAACCAGCAAGGGCATGGGCTGAAAGTGGAAACCACTGTTTGGTTTTTTTTTTTACGCTGAAACTGCCCCCTTCACTCCCACAGCTTTCATCCCAAAACAACAGTGGAGGAGGGAGGCCCTGGTCCTGCTCAAGGACTCCTCCTTTTCGTCTACATCCTCTCGACCCTTCTCTGCCAAGTCTCTCGAGGCGGTTTGAGGTCATTTCCCCATCTGAAAAATTACTGTTAGAGACCAACCCCTCAATTTGTTCCAGGGCTTGAGGAATGAGATGCATTTCTTCCTTGCCAAAAAGATATTCAGGCAGAAACTGTCTTGGCAGAAACGTATGGGTTTTCTGGCCCTATCTCTGCATTTGGATACATTCTGTTACACAGGATGATGCAATCCCTGTATATCTCAACAGAAGCACGTATTAAGATATCCCTTGTTTTTTTCTGATGGCCAGACATGCTTTTCTATAACACTGCAACTTACTCTACCTGTTTGTTGTTCTTACTACGTATGTTCTCTTAGAGCAAAACCCAACGAGTCTATTAATAAGGAGAAATAAACGTCACTATGTCTGCTCTTGAACAAATAAACGTCATTGATTCCTATTCTTATCAGTCCTCCTTCTTTCCCAGCTTGGAAGCTGCTGAAGTCCACTTTTTTTGCAGAAATCACAGTGAGATACTCCTTCAACAAATCCCCTAAACTGATAATCCCTAGAATCATCTGAAGTTTCACAGCAAAAGCTAGAGCCCACATTAATTTTTCCACTACATTCAAAGGTTTGCCAAATTGCGACCTCGCATCGAACCCGTCGGCCATTCTTCAGCAAACCCTTTCCCTGCAAAGTCTCAAGCCTGGACCGATGAGTTTCGTACATGGATTGAATTTACAGATGGCTTGGTTGCCCAGGGGCAGGGAGTAACGCTTCTACAGACAGTCATTTCTGCTTTGCTAAATTATTTGGAAGCTAGGCTTCACATAAGCAGATGCTTTTGCAAATACCCAAAAGTTAAAGTTGGTAGCACTTTCAAGACGGTCTCCAAAACTAATTGCACAGTAGAAGGCAATAATTTGATCCTCGAAGTCTTCATACGTACGCTTCACATTTGCAGAAAACACTGTCTTGACCCCCGCTCAGTACAAACCTCTAGTTGTACTTACCCTGGGCTTTCTCAGCTCTCGTGACAAACTCCTGCTGCTTTTACAGAGTGCAGGATCGGGCCCTCTGCCTCCGGATGGACAAACTTTGTACGCAGGACCATGTGTATCATTTCCACCACCCTAGAAATTCTCCTCACTTTGCTAAAATCGACATTGTTTCTTAAAACCAAACCAAACCAGCCCCTCTCTGAAGACTGAGTTTCAAGGGGGGACTTTCACGTTGAATACATACTCAAGGAAAAACCTGTACCTCGTTACCCAGTGCGAGAGGAAGGTGACGGGCAGGCAGACAGGATTTCCCTGATGACCTTTTCCCGAGGGTGGGAGCACTAGGAGATGCCTCAGAGGCAGCTCTCCAAAGCCCAACCTCCCCAGAGAAAACTTTCACCAAAAACACCCCAACCCTACCAACCCTCCCAGCAAAAAACCTTACAAGTTTCAGATGTTGCTGCAAAGGGTACCTGAAGAAATACTTTAGAATGAGTCACAACTAATTCATTAATCATTTTTATTAATAATTAATTTGTCCTTCCGCAGCCCTTTTCACCCAAGGATATATCAAAGGACTTCCCAAACGTTAGCTAAGCCTCACCACGTCTCTCCTACCGTAGGTAACTGGCAGGGCTGGAGCAGTTTGAGAGATCTGGAACTTGGCACCCGGGATAAGGCAGCGACTTGCCGGAGATATTAAACTCCGCAATCAGTGCCAGGAGCAGGAGCCAAACAAAGCCTGCACTGGAATCAATTTTCAGGCTTTTTTGGGATGGTTCTGTTTCACTTGTTTTTTAAAATAAATATGTATCAGGAGCTGTGCTCATTATGGCGGTGTACTTACAGGAGGCAAAGCTCTGTCCGTGGGCAATTATATGTGGGTCTCCCGTAGGAGTCTCTGCTATGTGGCAGACTTCACCCGTGGAGCATTAAAATACAAACACTGGAACAAGGTCTTTTTCTGTGATCCTGTTTATTTCTTGAGAAATGCTCCTGACTGAGCTGGAAAACGCTCTCCCATCACCCCAAAGGCCAAGAGTCCCTTCTTTTTCATGCTGGCCCTTGCTATGGCCCCCCCAATAACTCAGCTAACGCACCTATTTTTCATAATACAGCCCGCTGCCTTACAAAAAGCCAATGAATTATTCTTGGTTTTAGTGCAACCACTGAAAATATTTCAAAGCGAAAAGGAATTGACCCAACCTACTGTGCACATTATTTATTCAGAGGTAGTACAAAAACGAGTCCCTGATGTTACTAAAACAAATCCTAATAAGTACAGAGAGCATCAATTACAGTCTTCCCTTTATAGTCCTATATATCTCTTTCCCTTTCTAGAGATAGTATCACATGCAAGGGGGCACTGTGTTGGCTTTCAAATCTATGGAGCTTTCATAATTATAACCTCCATTTTAACCTCTTTTATAGGACATACTATACCGTTTCACGTTATGTTCCTTGAATCCCAACCAACCCTATGAGAAAGTGTCTTTAAAGCTCGCTTCTTATAAGACGTGCATAAAATGGGAAATATTAAGCATTCATAACATCGTGCATACATTACACCAGGGTGCCGAGTGCAAGGAAGAGCGAAGCAAAATATATCTTGTGAACCTCACTTGGACTCTTGCTTTAAGCTCGGTAAATATTCAGCATGCACATATCCTGACATAATGAAACCAGGGAAATATTAATTGCAGTGGAATAGCTGGATTTTTTTTTTTTTTTTTTGTTCCAGTCTGTATGGAATGTCCTTCTATTTAATCAAAAAGCTTGGAATGATTCCTAATCTATCATAAAAATTTTTAAGGACATGATTAATTCCATTGTTTAAATTCTGTTTTATTGCCATAAGAAACTCTCATAAATGATCCTGCACCTTTCTCTGTGATCATTTCCTTCTAAAGTAATATACTAATTAATTTCAATTAAATATATGTAAAAGAAGATATATTTTGAAAAATGCTTCTCCCTTGCCATTTGTTAATATATTGAAAAAGTGTAAACCTTGGAACATTTAGCATAGAAAATATTCATTTTTGGTAATTTCTCAAGGGGGCAATTTATTAAATGAAAGGCTTTTAACATTAGCTAAAAGCAGCCCTGTAAATCATGGGTGTCATCAAACTGCTTCATCACTTCATTAATTTAAAAGATTATTATATGCGTAACTGACATAATTTTGAACAATGTTACATGGTTAATTTATTAATGTAGAAAAGCAGAAATGACATGCTGAATTGATTTATTATTATAATTGTATAATTTTAGGACTTTTCTCTGTGACTTTCACCAACAGAGCAAATGATTCAGGGTGAAATTGTGCCATTGGGTTTTTTTTTAACTTTTCTTTTTTTTTTTTAAGGCAGGACTACTCACTGATGTCTGCAAGGACTTAAGAAGAGACGGTCCAGCGTGGCTCCTCTGTGTTTCAGCAGGAGCTGTTGAAAGACCTCTTTTACAACCCACAGTCACCTTGCGGTTTTATTAATTTTAAAGCACTTTTTTCCCCTTTCAGTAGTCAAAAAGATTTAAAAGTTACTATAGCTATGTTAAAAACCTGATTCTGAGTAAGCATGCTTAAATGTGCACATCCCCTTAGCTCTTCATGCGCACAGAAAGAGGATTTTGGGTGGTGGAGCTTGCCCAGCTCCACCGAAGAACCCAGAGCCTCCTGCAGACCAGCCCACAGTATTTTCGGTCATAATTATGTTAGCGAGCAGTTAGCGCTGGCTTCGTGCCCGAGCTGAAGATATAATGCAGCATCATTTCTTTTCTAGGCACTGCGTGGAAAGCACAGTTCAACTTGTCTTCAATAATAGAATACCACGTTTGGGATTTATTTTTAGACTGAAACGATGCGTGACTCTGAAACCCCGCGAAGCTGGTGGAACATTCCTTGTTTCAGCCCAAAGGTGCGTGTGTGAGGGGAGGCAGACCCCGCTGAAACCACCTTGCCTCAAAAACCTGGGAGGGAATAAGGTTAAATCAGGATTTAACTAAATGGGGCCCTAGTTCAGCAAAACACTTGGGCACAGGCTCGCCGTCAGGGATGTGCTAACGTGCTCCCCTTTAGCAGAGCCCAGGAGAGCCCAGCAAGCCTCGCCGGCTTCCCGGAGCTCTGCGTCCCACTCCTGCAGCCTGGCTTTTTCAAGCCGAATTGTCACCAAAACAGCTGAATTTTGGGTCTGCATTTTGGCGGAATTTCCCATCCCTGGATTCATGCTGCATTGCTACGGTCGTGCTTGGAACGGGGTTGTGTGGACGCACGGGTGATTGTGCAATGCTCTTCCAGCATGCTTACACCATCTAAAGAAACAAACGCCTTCAACAACACGGGTGGCTGTCTGTCCTAAGAAACGATCCTGGTGATCTTACGGTGCTAACTGAAGCTCTGGTTCCAGAAACACCTTGTTTTCTAACATGAGTTTGATATAGGAAAGCTTTTCAAGGATGACCACAGGTAGGTCCTATTTGGAGCAGCATTTATGTTGTATGGGGAGTTGTTGGCAAGTACAAAAAACCACGGCAAAAGTCAGCTAGTGTCAGTCCAGCCAGAGCCATCGGTGGTGCTCTGGTTGGACCTCCAGTGCCCACTCCTGCAGGACACAGGTCCCCGTGGGTCCAGTGCTGTATAACCACTAGCATGGTACGATGTCCCCGAAACCTTGGGTCACCTCCACCTTCACTGAATGCTAACATTGGTATGGATGTCCCCAAAACCTTGGGTCACCTCCAGCCTCACTTAATGCTAACGTTGGTATGGACGTCCCCGAAACCTTGTGTCACCTCCAGCCTCACTTAACGCTAATGTTGGTATGGACATCCCCGAAACCTTGTGTCACCTCCAGCCTCACTTAACGCTAATGTTAAGCACCTGAACTGAGCTTCAAGTCCTTGACTACAACCCGAGAGGACCAGGGCAGGAATGGATACGCTAACAGCACAGCCTAAAGCCCAGGAGCCAGATTTGTTTTGTTAAAAGCCAGCTCATCAGCCACCTATGACTTTGCTGTACCTGTGAGTGCTTGAACTGCTGTCACCTGTGCCAGGCCAGGGGCACGGGGCTGGGAGTGGGGAACGTGGGCTGCACACTGAGCGATGCTAATGTGGGGTGTGAAAGCCTGGGCATGTCCCCAAACTCCTCTTTTTTGGACACTTGCTTTATTTAGAGCTGTCTTTAGGTGACCAGACGCACGGGTCTGGCCTCTAGAAGGGCCATCAGAGATGCCAATAATAAGGAGACCAAAAATGAAAGAATTTCACAGTGGATAAAATTTAAAATGCAAATTAAAAACTAGACCGCTTCAGAGCAGCGGTTAAGGATCCTGCATCATCAAATGGTGTCACAAGAGCATTCTGGGCAATTACTGACAATTTTTAAGAGAGTATTTTTCTTTCCCTGTAATCTTACATAATGCCTTTCATATGTAATACCTCCAGCACATGCAGTATGCAAAACACTCTACCAACTGTATACAGACAGAAATCATTTCGCCATTAAAAGCAGCCATGGCCAGGGTGCAGAATGGTGACCAGATGGTCTGAGCACAGCGCACGCTGCAAGACTAAAGAGCAGGGAAAAAAATTTTAGCCGAGACTGCTGGGGCAAACCCAGGCTCTTATGAAAAGCACCATGTGGTTTTTAATGTGCACAGAGTGAAGACAGGACCTCTGATTTTAAGATACTACCCCCCAAGATGTAAATTATCCAGAAAGGCATCCTTCATGCCATGAAGTTTCAGCCCATCACTCACGTATATTATTTCAATGCTCACAAGTTAGATAGGGCGTATTATAAATCTCCAATTATCTCTGGCATGTGCGCAGTTGACTTTTATTTTTGATGATGATAATTTTTTTTTTTTCTAAGGGTGTCACTAAGGACATGGGGAAACAATTTAGGAGATAAAAAAAAAAAAAAGAGTCAAGATTCGAGCCAAATGCTTTCTTACAGGAAACATTTATTTGCACTCGAGTGTCTCATCTAACAAAGTTCCACCATATTTTCCCACAACAGACAGGAACTTGTCTGCATTAGCATTTTAAGAAACGAATCCTAAAGACCAGCAAGTGTCAATACGCTGTCACAAGCGGGATTGATGGCCCTCAACAGAGCTCTTCTCACATGAGTGCAAATGACTGTCTTTTAGTTCATCACAGGCATTTTGGTCAACGCAAACTTCTCTTATTTTCACACGGCCTTTAAAATCCTTACGAAAGCAAAACAGAGGGGCTGATCCTGTCCTACCGCAATCAGTGGCAAAACTCCTCTTTGTCTGATTGCAAGCAAAATGAGAACCCAAGTACAAGCAAATGGAATATTATCATTTTCTGCCACCTGATCGCGCGGATCGTGTCACAAATATAGACCTTAAAAGGTGTGAGAGAGACAATTTATAGAGAGGAACTTGTTTTAAAAACAAAACACACGTTCTACGTGATCTGGAGTGGATACGTCCTGGGCAAAAAGAGCTGGTTTTGATCTGACTTTTGTTTTATATTTAGTGCTGCAAACATCTGCTAGCCTTATTACAAATTGCACTTTGGTAGTCATAATTAGTAACCACATGATGCTGTTCTACATGTGACATTCACAAAATCAGAAAAATATGGGACAGTGGAAGTACTCTATTAATGTAATTTCTGGATGTTATATACAACCACTGTGTGACTCTCTTAGCTTCCCCATCCTCTCCTGATGCAGAGGGATCCCTTTTTCTTTTTTTTTAAAGAAAGATATTTTAACCAAAGTGACAGCTTAGTTACAGATTTCCTCTTGGTGAAGATTGTCACCGGTGATGTCTACCAGCCTGAAAATGAGGAGTGCTGCCTCACGATGACTGAAGGAAATCTGAAGGTCTCTCCCACTCTCTCCTACTCTCAAGTGTCCACTTAGGTGGACAAATTTGAACACGCAGCGAAGACGACAACAACAAAGTTCAACCAAAATTGTAAAGCTGCAAGCTTCTTCAGTGTAACACTGGCTATGCTTGACCACAGAACAGAAGTCTCTAGGATTATAGTCGCAGGCAGTAACTTAATTCAGGTCATTAAACATCCATAAACCTCCCAACAAGAATGAGCGCAAAGTCAACGGTAGGGTTTAGGAGTACTGGAGCCTGCCAGAAGTGGGGGAGAACAGGAGGGTAAAGAAAAAAGGGATGGTTTGGGACCCACCTCCCTCTGCTGCGTCCCTCGTAGCAAATCACTGATCATGAAAAAGAGTTTTTCACCCAACAGAAATCTTCTGGTTTCAAATATGTTCCTGTCGAGACAAGGTAAAACCAGGAACACCAGACATAATTTATGAAAAACAAATGAAGTAACAACCCAGGCCCATTAAAACTGTCTCCCAACACTCCCCCTGCAACCAAATTTAACAAATCAACCTCTTCAGACCAAAAATCCTACAAACCAAAGAAATCCCTGACAGCAATTTGGTTTCGGATGCCCTTCTCCCAAGGCATCAGTTCCTCTCCAGCTAAACCAGCCATGAACAGAGAAGTTCACAAGACACCAGTACATTAGTTTTTCAACATAAGCCTGGCTGTGGTGGACCTCCACCACTTCCCCACTGTTTTGGGTTCTCCAGGTGCCACTTCCATCATCACCGGAGCCCTTTTGGCATCAGTGCCGAGATCCGTCACCTCCCCAGCACCTCCAGTGGAGCAGCCCCCTCTCAGCCCCTCCAGCCCCCAGCAGAAGGATTGGGTCCCTGGGGCAAGCAGAGGACTGGCAAGGAAAGGAGGGTCTTTGCTATCCAGATGTTTCACGCTGTGGCTGGCAAATACGTTAATGCTGCGTGGCCATCGTTTGATTCGGCTCCCAAACGTGGCACCTAAGCTGTGGAGAGCAACAGTATCACAGCCAGCGGATTTAACATAAACCCACAGTTACCAGAAGACTTGGTTTGGACTTAGTCATTGATGTCATGGCTAATGCTACCATCTGCTTTCCTTCGTGGCAAGGCATCCAGGTCCTTTTGTCGTTCATTCCTTGCTTTCTCATCCTACTTTCCTCCTTTCTGTTTCCTTCTGCTCCACTCTTTCTCCCTTTGCCCAATTTCTGTTTTTTTCTCCCATTATCATCTTGCCTCTTTCCACCTTCCCATGATTAGACTAATGTGAAAATCTACCAGAAACAAGCCAACCAGGTGAGCTGCTTAGATTGACCTTACAAAAACAACACCTCTGGCTAGAGAAGTCAAGTCCCTGAATTTCAAAATTTGCAGGGTGGGAGACAATTTGGGAGAAGTATGACTCTCTCATTCTTACACTCCTTCCAGGTGCTGTGGGTCCCCGTGGCAGATGAGATACTGGGTTAGATCTTTAATTTTGAAGCAGTATGGATTTTCTTATATTCTTTTTGAACCTAGGAGCCAGATATCAGCCTCTCTATAGTGGGAATGCTCTCCTTAGTCAACCATATGAAATGGAGATGAGTGTTGTCCCTGAGGAGTTATCCACACCATCTGTTAGAGACAGGATTGCGTTTCCTTAGACCCAACCTTTACAGATGTGTCTCCTGCAGTGGCGATTCCACATAGTTACTGAGTAGTCTGCTCCGGTGCTTAACCGTTTTTGGTATGAAGAAGTTCTCTAATATCGCATTTAAATCTGCTTTGCTGCATATTAAGCTGATTATTTCTATTCCTTCCCTCAACAGACGTGGATTAAAATCTCATTGCCCTCTACTTTCTACTAACCTTGCAGATAGCGGAAGACTGTCACCACTTTCTAGCTTAAAAGAATTGTATCCTGTCAACTTTTCCGGTCATTTCACCCCAATATTATAGAAAACTTAAATCCTCTTCTCCCCAGAGCAAGCCATGCTCTTTCTGTCTCTGCATGAGACAACAGGGCAGGCTCTGAATTGGCGGAGAGAAAATGGCAGCGTCCATAAAGCAGGCAGGGCTCCCAGAGAAGATTTATGGCCGAGGCACTCAAGAGCTGTGTTGTCCGAGTGTTTCTCTTGGAAAGCCCCGCTCGCGCGGGTGCAACCAGCCCCATCCCTGCCCTGCCGGCAGCAGGGCTGCCATATCGCTGCCGCTTCTCCATCGGGGGGGAGGCGGGAGTATATATGGGTAATTAGCATTTTTTCAAGAGCGGTGCTGGAGGCTGCTAGAGGGAGAAGGGAAAACAGACATAAAATAAAATCCAGGCAAGAGGGTAATACTTCCATCATCAAAGCTGACATAGTGCACTGCGAGTCCTTTGAGCAGCAGAAACTTGATGTGCAAACCCCGTTGAAAGAGAAATCGTTGCACGAGCCTTTCTCATAGGATAATTTGAGACTTCGGAACGTCTTCTCACAGGGACAGTTTTAAATCCAGAATCACTCACAGACATCCAAGGCCATGAGGTCATGGAATATGACTTCTTCTGAAACAGATGCCAATGAATTTCACCTATACCTACATAAAGGTTTTTGCAGGGAGAAGTTTGTTCACAAGTGGGAGTTTCTATAGGGAAAGCTAAATGCTTGGAAGGACAGGCAGGACTTCCACCAGGAAACCCAACTTCTTGAACTGCTGGACTCTGACATCAATAAAAGAGTTCTCAGAAACCTATGCGTCCTTCCTTCTCCACCTCACTTGCACCATCCTCCTGGACAAAGCCATCAGTCCACACTTCTCCAAGCTCGACCTGGGCAGATCCCTCTGGGACCTTCCACCAACCAGAAGCTCCTCAGACCTACTGCCTAGTGTTGCTGGATGGGCACTGGAGCATGTTTTCTGGTTTTGGTTGGAGGCAGGGAGGAAAGACGACAAGAACGGAGGAGGATGAAGGCTGTAGAAAAGGTGATGCATCTTTTTGATAAATTTATTAAGGACCTCTACTTTCTCCCTTTCCTGAACAAGGACTAAAAAAAGCTTGTTTTTGTTTCCCATGAAAATTCACTCCAAAATGTTTACTCTGTGAGAAGACAGACTGAGAGATGGAAACAGGAGACCCTGAATGTATTTTGAGTGCTCCAGCATCTTTGGATTTGAATAGTTTTCTCTATTCTTTACAATAAAACTACCTTTCTCATGCCTTTTCTGTTCAGCCTCCCAAGCAAACATCCTAGGGACACCCACAGCTCTTGTGCTGTCGCTTAGGAAGGAGATGCAGGTTGAAGAGGTGGTTTTCTTTTATTAAATCCCTTTCCTGAGAGCATCTGTTTTCCAAGCCTCCCAAGGCTTTTGGAAGTGCTATCGAGGCAGGGGATGGTGCCATCAAAGAGGCAGGGTATCAAAGCATGAGCACTTGAATGGTGGAAAGCTGCCTATCCTTCCTACGCAGTTCTGTACCTTCCCACTTCTCTCGACAGTTTCCCTGTTTCTGGCGAGAGAAGAGAAGCCTCTCCCAGCCCTCCCCCTTCACTACACTGCTCCCCATCTCCCTCTCTCCCCACTCAACTCTACCACTCGTCTGAAGCTCTCTTTGGAGGCCATCAGTTTTGCGGCTCCTTCATGAGATGCGTTGATTTTGACCATCAATAGCACCACCTGGGAAGCTAAGGGGGAGTAGGAAAGAGGTGCCGACCTACGTAGCTTTGCAGTCCGTTCAGGAGGTACCGGGTTGGTTCCCGCCGTGACGAGTTGATGTTATCCTGCAAACTCATCACTGAAATCTTTCACTGAAGATCACTGCTTAACATCAAAGTGAAAACTCTCATTGCGTATCAAGGAAACTTATCGGCCAAGGCAACACACCCGAGTATTTTCATGCTTGAAAAGGATGCTTCTGGAGAGGTAAATGAATGTTCAAATATAATCACAGTTCACATATGTGTTGATGAAAAAGAAGGTATCACAGAACTCAAAACAAACCAGCAGAACAATAAAACCCAGCAAAACCCTTCTGCTTCCCTCCCCCCCAAGGTTAACAAAACCTCTTCAAATCAAGAGAGACCGCACTGGCAGGCAACTATAGGAGGCTTTACATTGATGTTTTCTTTCTTTGAAAAGGCTTTAAATGCTTTTCTTATGTTTTTACAAAAGCTTTTACATTTTCCAGGGGTTCTCTTTCTGTCTGAATGCCACCGCTAGCAAAGGAAAGGAAATTCTTCGTGCCCTTTTGTTGAAGCTACGGCAAGGGCTTCATGAGAAAATTCCGCATGCATGGAGCCCCGCGTGGACTCCTATAGATGGCAGGGAGGGAAAAATCAACCCCAGCCAAGGAAACAAGCAGATGTTTCATTCGTGGCCAGATCAACAAATCAATATTAATCAATAATGAGATTCGTTCGTTGCCCTCCAGAGCTCATCACCTGACTGCATTTTCCAAGGTTGGGCTGAAATCCAAGGGGATTCTGCCACTCGTGCGAATGGGCATGAAAGCTCATCCCAAAACAGCAGCCACGCAAGCCAGGTATGCTCCTTACCAGCCTGTGCTTGAGGACTGGCATCCACCCTTGACCTAGACATCCGTAACTAGTTAAAGACCTGTTTATTACGCTTAGCGTCATACCCGGTTTAGAGAAAGCTACGTCACCGTTAACCAGTACTCTTTGCTTTGATGTCAGTCCCCAACATGCTTTTTTAACGATTATCAAATCATTACGGGCCATGCCCCGCAGAAGACATTTTCCCCAGAAGTCGCGTGGACCCATCCGACACTCCTCCTACACCTGAGCTGCAGTTGGTGAAAGCAGAGAGAGAAGACGAGTGGAAAAAAAGTCAGTAGCCGGGAAATGGAAAGGAAGGGAAGGATTAAACGGAAAGCTCTGCCAGGACGTAGCCATGGGGAGCTAATTCGCCATGGGCAGATCAACTTGAGGGAGGACTGAGCTTAAAGGGTTGAAGACTAGCAGACAGCTGGTACTCAGCTGGTGATGCTGCTGGTGTGTGCTGCTCCAGCGTAGCCTATAACCGACACCAGGATGCGTTCTGGATTTTTTTTTCTTTTTTTTTTTTTTTTTTTTTTAAGTTACTTGTACAGCAAATTTTTCCTCATCACATGTAAAAGCTGTTCCAATTCCCCGAAGTAAGAGACTTGGCAAGCCAATTACAAGGGAAGTAGAAGTGCTGAAGCATATGAACAAATTTTAACAACATGCAAGCGTAACTTTTATTGCCAACAGTAGATGCACATTGGAATTTGAGGGGGGGAAGAAACCCTGATGAAGTGGCAAAATACAGTTGTTTTTCTTTATCTACAGAGAACGCTGCGGTTTCATTTGCAGATGAATCACTTTGTTGTGATTTATTCAGTTTGTAAATGGATCTGATTTATTTTCCCAGGGGATTTGAGAGATTTTTTTAGTAAAGCAAGTTATCGAGCCGGCTTACAATGAGAGGCAACATAATTGCACCAAAATGTTTGAAGAAGATCAAGTCAGGGTGTCACCTGCCAGAACATTTTGGCAACAAAACAGAACAAAATCCAAGAATATAAGAACGTAAACAAAAAAGCAAACAAACCCCAAACAAACCGCTATCAAACAAACAAGCTATCAAAAAAAAAAAACAACAAACAAACAAAAAACAGGGAGAAAACTAGGATCTCGACAAACCAAACACAGAGCCGTTAAAGGAATATCCTCCTTTGGAGCACTCTGTTCCAGGGCCCTATAATATCAACTTTGCCAGAGCAATTAAATTGTTTAATAATCAAACCTGGATCTCATTTATACGGCATATGAACGTAGTAAAATAGAGCGTATGGAAAGTGTGCTGTACAATAAGATGTGGTTTATTTCATATCACAAGTTTGCTGGTAATTAGATAGTTCATATCACAGGAAAAAATGTTAACGCCTCGCAAATATAATATATACAGCCAGCAGATTTGCCAGCTTCAATAGTTTTCCTACACTCACGGTCTTTACTTTTTTTATTTTGCGTCCCGCTGAGAACATGGAAGTTGAAGATTCAATCCAAATCTCAAGACTTAGCGGAAAGATGCTCCGACTAACTCAGGGACTCTTGTACCTGGCCGCAGAATAAAGCTTTCCAAAAATGAAATGGTTGTACTTAAACCTACGTACAGAATCTATCATTCTGGCAACAGTTTTAAACTAGGGGCGTGTCTGCTCCAGACGTAAGCAACTTTTCTCATGAGTTTCTACGTAAAGAGTTTTTTGCTTCCCTTCTTACACATGTAGCAAACGAACTGAATGCGGGTGGTGTTCAGCATCACTGTCAGAAGAAAGAATACAAAGTTTTGCCATTTATACTCTGGCTAGAAAGTACTCTCTTCAAAACGTCAGCCACATCAGATGAAACCTGTGCAACCAAACGCAACTCTACAAACCACCTCCCGTTATCAGAAACGCTTTAGTTATGAAGAAGCTTTCGCTTTCAGCGTGGAGGAATGGACCGATGCTCAACTTTCTGCCGCGGAAGAATTGATTTGGATAACGCGGCCATGTCTCCTGGCAGGAGAGGACTCAAAGTCTATTTTAGCAGCAAGTGGAACACCTCCCGCTTAGAAAGTTAGCGTTCCTGGGGCAGGTTGGAAAGAGTTTACAATAGGCTTTGATGCCTTTGCTCAGCCACATTTCCTCTTCCAGGATTTGCTGGGCAGAGGGGGAGGGAGAAAAGGGAATAGGTCCCAAACCCTTTACTATCTCTTCTGAGCTTGTTGTCTTTTGTAAGCCACAAAGAACAGATTTGCTTTTGTAAATCCTTAGTAATTAAACGAGTACTTCACCGGCTATATTCTTCAATGGTCTTGTTTCCTAGGTTTTGCCTTTGACAGTCATATTTTGCAAAGGCTGCTAAGATGACTAGGCACCCTACCCTACTTAACACTAAACCAATTGATGCCCATGCACACTGCATGAAGGAGGAAAAGTTTCATTAATGGCACTTCATTAAAGAACTGCACTGGAAAGCCCTAAATGTGACCGAACCAACCGAAATCCAGAGCGAGCTGTCTATTAGGAAAGCAACAAAGACAGTTTCGGAAACTGAACTCTGGCTCCACTGCAGCGGATTAGGAAGAGTGATGGGATTAGTGTTTAATGACTTGGGGCAAGAGACAAAGGGAATTTCGACAAAGAGGCTTAGATATGGAAGAATTAACACTCTCTATCCCAACCATGCCTCTGATGACTTCCAGCATTCTTTCCTGGCTCTGCTGAAGTTTGGGAAGGGGGGGGGGAAACAAAACAAAAAAAGACTAGCGGGGCTTTAATACCTCCTTAGCCTTTTCTTCTCGCAGTTCTTTCTCTTTTTCAAAAAAGAAAAGATCTTTTAATTTTTCTTAATCAATGCAATAAGCGAAGTTGCTACGGGCTCGTGCTTCAGCAAGCTGCAGATGACCGCATTCGTAGCCATGCATTCATCAGTGGTACTTGCTGATGCTACAGACCTCTCTCTATATATATTTATACACATATATATGCGTACATATATCTTTATAGATATATTTATATATAGATATACATATACCTATAGAGATATAAATAGATATCTATATATATTTATATATGTTTATGTAGATAAAGCACATACTTTTAAAATGACTTAACAGGGAGTGGAATTTACTCACAATTGCATGGACTTGAGAAATCCTCTTTGATTTGGGGTTGTCTTACATAATACGGAGCAGGGTGAAACAGGCAGGAGGAGCACATAACTCATTTACTCATACAGTTAATCACAGACTTTCCCAGAGTGACACAATTCAGGGCAGAACACGTATTAACGATCAGTAGAGCCTGATTTTGCATACAGAAGGTGTAACTCCATTGGAGCAACTCATGATTTACTTGAGCATAAGGGACAAAGAGAAGGAAGACTAAGCAGTAATTATTTAGCAGAGAAAAACTCTTGAAGCTAAAAGTAATTAATTAAATTAAAAAAAAATAAGCCCAGTAAGGAAGCCGATCCCCTCAACTATGATACGGAGACATTAACGTATTTGAACTCTAAGCAGCCCTCCAGTCTCTGACCCTTTGGGCGCTAATGTCAAAGAGACAGCGCTTAAATAAATATACTGCAAGCACCAAACACCTGTGAGGAATGAGCTTAGGGGGACCTCTCCCGCGAAGCGCTGTGCACCTACTCCGCTCCAGGAGCCTCCGAGCCAAGGGAAGCACCCGCACGTCCCTGAATCGGGGCCTTTTATAGCTGCTGGTCGGCGTTTCACAGCCATAGAGACACCAAACCACAACTGTGCAAAATTTTCCTGCGTTGTAAACCAACTCAACATGTAGTTAGTTGTTTTTTGTTTTTTTTTTTTTTTTTAAACCAACCCAAAGCGCTTGCAGAAAAGCTAGGTATTCATTTCACATGTTAGCCAATATGAAATGCTCCCAGAGCAGCTTTAGACTCCAAAGTATTATTTAACCAGTGTGGTTTAGTAGGACAATGGCAGCCCCCTGCCGTAATCCATTCAGGGGCAATACCATCAGTCAGTGTGAAATTAAATACATTACAGGGTGAGAGCTTAATGCGTTTTATAGGCAGTTGTTCATCCACATCAAACTTTAGCTTTTAAAATCCTAACATTTGATCCCACAACAGGAACCATGCCTCGAGAATGAGATTGGCACATTTGCACTGCCAGCAGGGCAGAAAAAGCAGAGCGCAGCCTTTAGTGGGAAATGCAATTGCCTGAGAGGGAAAAATGCTCGCATCAAGAGAGCTCTGCAGAGGCACAATCGCTTGTAATACATAAGCAGGACTGGAAAGATGGTAAATACAAACCCAAGGCTGGCTGGCTACGGGCTATTAAAATCAGTGTTCCCTACCACGGTGCATGTGGGTTTCACTTATATACCTATACATATAACAATAATAATAGGGTTTCTTTAATTCATCCATACGAATTCTAGTTCTGCAAACTGTTACATGCGTAAACCTTATTTCTGGCGGAGTTTGATGGGACTTTTTGCTTGAGCAGGCGGTATTCCCATATGGGAGCCCGCAGGCTCATGCCTTTACTCCAGCCTAGTGCTCTTCCTCGACCCAGCTGCCAAGTCTTTCACGGGGGTTGTGCCCACCCCGTGCTCTAAAATCCAAACGCTCCGGCTTCCCTTTGCCACGGAAACAGCCTGAGCTGAGAAAATAGTTCGTAAAAGAGACGTACGGAAAGCGCCAAGCAGAGGAGCCTGTTAAATTCTGCTCTTGGTTGCACTTGCTTAACGCAGGAGTAAATTCCATTTGCTTCAGCCGAGTTACTCCGGATATAAATAGGTGTAACTGAGATCAGAACTGGGTCCTTAGAGAGCCCTCTGCCTTCTGTGATGCTGCTTCTTAAAATGAAGCACTGATAAGCCCCAGTGGTAAAAAAATTACTATTTAAAATATCTTCAGAGCTATCTGTTGCCCAAAATGGCTTTTAACTGTTGAAAGAACATCAAACATTTAAAAATGCATAATCTGCTCTCAGCACCGGCACAGAGTGCCAGGAATATTCGTCAGCCGTATGTTTTTGGATCATATGTCACAGTGGATTATCTGACACTCCATGCACGTTGACTGCTTCCTCCAGTTGTGGCTACAAAACTTGTTCTCAGGCATGTCACTGGATGCTACAAGCACCATGAAGTAGATCCTGCCTTCACAGTAAGGGTATTGTACCTCCCCAGCCTACGAGCAAAACTACGCCTTATATCCTGATAGTGCCTTCCCCCTTTGAACAGAAAGAGCCAAAAGCAACTTTGATGAGTTTTCTTTAGTGATGAACATTTGGATAACTCTTTAAAATATTCCAGGGCTCCAGATGCTATTTATCCAGTGGTGTGAGTTGAGAGCTGTAAGTCCCACACCTAAAGAAAGGCTTTATTGCCTGGGGCGAGTGGGTGGGAAACTCTTTAGGCTCAGTCGGGGTCAGTGAAGCTACAGGCGAGCGCTGGGGCTGACTCCGAATACAATGGGGGAAGGGCACGAAAAAAAGGATGCAGGGAAATCAAAGGAAGAATCGAATTTATTTGCAGGCCTGTGTTGTCTAGCTAAATGGGGACAAGAAAGGAGAGTCCAGGATCCTCCTTTGCAAAACATTTCAGCTAGCCAGAAATATTTTAACTCACAAAAAAAGTCCTTTTTATTTTTACTCTCCTCTCCTGATGCCAAGTTGAGTCCTTTAAAAGACACTCCTTTGGCCTCTATCTCCTTTCCTTTCAACTGTGCCTTATGTGCTTTTCTGGGACAAGTGGGAATCGTGTCAAAGAGACAAGAGGAGGACAACTTCTCTGCCACATAGCCACCTGCCTCTTGCACTCCTCCTCCTCTTTCCGTTCTTTCCTGCCCTTCGCTCTGCCCACTCGTTAAACCACCTAAGGCTCAGTCCCTTCCCCACGCTGGAGCTCTGGAGGCATGGGAAGCTCATACATCCTATATACTCTTCCAGAGTACTCCCCACTTCTCTGTCGCCCACCTGCAACTCCCGCACACACATTGCGCTCCCTGTCAATGCATTGGGCTGCCCAGATTCAACAGTTTTAAATCTCCTTCCTTTCTTCCCACCTTTTTTCCTGCACTGGGAGATTGCAAGGTTAAGTCTGCCCCTAAATGCCACCAGTTCTCCTTGCTTACATCCCCTCTCAACTGCATGTTCTCAAAGATGATGCCACGCAACGCAACAGCATTGCAGCCCTTCACCCAGCAGCTTATGAAAAGCTCTTAGAAAGATGGCTGTGGACCAAGGAGAGCATGGAAAGCACTACTGCAAGGGAAGCCAAACCTCCTAACCCTGTGAATTACCCACATCGCATGGCCAAGGACCACTTACACCGCTGCCAAGATGAGCCAAAGGGAATGGCTGCTCCTTGAATGGCTCACAGTCAAAAAAGGCCAGTTGTTCTTTTGGGTCCTCTGCTCAACTGCAGACCAGAGTGACCCAGAGACACCAGTATGGGCACCCCTAGTCACCACACACACTCACCACAGCAGGTTTGGCTCTCCCAGCAGCTCCTGGGCAAGCCCAGCCCCAGCTCGGACACAGGTTTCAGAAGAGCCTTGGGCAACCCTACATCACTACGTGGCAGGGAGGAAGCCATGTCCTGACCCTGTATGTCTATTTTTCAGGATGGAGGGATAAACTCTTGAATTTTCTTCCCTTAAAGTACATTTGGTCAACCACCAAGGAGTCCAGTTTCAGTAGCTGGACTCCTAACAGGGTGGATCAGCATTGGCCACTGGTCATTAGCAGCACCAGAGGCTCAGAGGCACTAGCTGTCAAGACTCTGGAAATGCAGCTTGCTTGCATTTTTTCAGTGAAACATGTTAATTAAAAAAAAAAAAATCAGAAAGAACAACCAACATATCCTAAGGCAAACATCTGACTTTTTTTTTCCTCCCCAAGAAGGACAAGAAAGCTCCCCCAAACTTATTTAATAACAAAAACTTCAAACACGGAACACATCTATTGGGAAAAAAACTTTCACCAAAAATTAATTGGCAGTTTTATCTCCTGCTCTGCCACGCTTTGCTCTCTAATATCTGAATAGCCTGATCATCCGGCACAATTTCTAATGGAAGGAAAACCCTCATGCGCCGGTCAGAGATGCGTTTTTCTCAGCTCCAGGCTGCAGCACTGAGGAATTTCTGGGAGGATGGAGGTGGCCTCAGGCTCTCACGCCAGTTCTCCTGCCTCCCACCGCCACCCCCCGCTCTAAATTGCCATCCCGCTCTTAACCTTGCCCCCATCAGCATTTCTGGGTGGGTTCTGAAAACACACACATACTTCTTTGCCACTCCTTGTCTCAGCTGAAACCTGTTCCCATCTACCATTACCTCACCCCGACACGCAGGTGCACCTCGGGGCTTTTCGGGAAAACCTATATTTCTCACAAAACAGGTGCAAGAAGGGTAAGTGGAAACGCACCACAGAGTGATCTGGGTTTTCCAGACCCAGCACCATTAGCTTACTTTCTTCATTTGTTCTCCATGTTTTTGCTAGTTGATATCCTGACAGCATCTTTGCAATGAATAGGACTATTCAGAGCTCTTCAGTAACTGCTTTCAAGTCATGAGAGGGCAATTCCTCTCCCAGTCCCAAGCCACTTAGCCTGGTCCATGCTGAAAATGAATGCCATGGCCAGGCTGTACTCCCAGGCACGTAACGATGACGTTGAGTTCAATTTGGCTTTCACCAGCAGACCCGTGAGGCCGCTCTGAAGCGGGAAGGGAGCTCGGAGACCCGGACCCTGGCTGCGCTGCCCGCTCCCAATGCTTTATCACAAACCTTGAGATATTCAATATTTCCATTAGAATTCCAGGCTTGACTGCATCCCACCCCTCATCCCCAATAAGTTTCAGTCCCTTTCGGTTTTGGATGCAAGCCTCAAAAGCGTAACCCAGAGAGTCAGAAATGGGAAGGCAAGTAAAACAAACCCAACATTTTTACCACACTGATGCTGGGGACGGCGGCTCCTGATTTTAGACCCTGACTCATAATAAACCTTACAAACACTTTACCCTGGGACTGTGTCAGCAGCGATAGGTTTCTGCCTGACTTGGTGTAGAGGAGACCAGACTCATGTCTGTTAAGTAAAGAAAATACACAATTATTCTGGCTTTCCAGTGGTGAAACTGAGAAGGTGATGCAGCCCTGAATTAAAGCTGGCAAAAATCCCCAAAGCTTGGTTAATTTTTCTCTATTATTTTAATGCTCAGACATAGGGAACAGAGGAGGTGACATGACCCATCTCTGTGCACTTCTCCTCAAAAAAAAAAAAAAAAAAGTGGAAAAAAATCCTTTGTGGTTTGTCCATCGACAAGGAATAGTAGAAAGGTGACCTGCCTTCAAGATATTTCTGGCCAATTTTTGGTATCTTCTTAAACCTGGATAACCCAGCTATGCGGATCAACTATTTGCTATCATCTAGAGAAAACTCAAACCTCTGAAATTTCACTTATTGCTAGATAATGCAGTTTCTTCTGTTCTTCACTTCTCTCTAGCCAAAGAACTACCTGATTTCACCAAACTGAAACAGAGTTCGTAACCTGTCTCCATGACCATCCCCTTTGGTTATTTTCTTTACAGGAGACTGCTTTCAGCAAATGGATAGTACACAGGCTAGCCAACATATTAGACTGGTAAAATAAACAGATACCTTAAAAATACAGATTTTTTTTTTTTTTGTCTGTAAGAACCATAAAAATACAGAATTCTGTAAAAAGAAAAGCTGAGATGATACAATACTGTTGACCAGCTCTCCCACTCCCCCTGCAAACGCAGCCGTTTAGATGTGTAAATACCTCCAGCTTTCCTGCAGTCCCCGCAGGAGGAATATTGCCTGCTGGGGCAGCCAGCCGGCCCCAAGGCCAAACAAATGATGCCAAAGCCTCCCAACAAGAGTTAAGCACTGGCTGTTGCCTTGTGCGGCCCCTCGGAAGCTTTGCAACGTCAGAGGTTGGATTCAGCTGCGTTTAAACATCTCCTTCTTCCTCGCCCCCCTCCATGTTTCCCCCAATTATTTCAGCTGACAGATGCCCAAACCCCCAGCAGCCACCCGAAATGCCAGCGCGAGCCTCTCTCTTCCCAGAAACACTTATCTGCAGAGAGCAAAGCGGCATCTTTCCGGCAATGCCTTGAAGTGCTCTCTTAAGCAAGAAGTCACCAAATACCAATGCTCTCTTGGTTCAGGGCATCACCCTCTATTACTGTATTAGTCTTGCCCCAGTAAAATATTTGCTGGCAAGAATGAGCGCCTACGCTCGTGTGGAAGGCAGGCTGATACGCCATGCGGAAGGGTTTTTTGTTGTTTTTTCCCCCTCCCCCTTTATGAATTGCTATCTTTGATCCATTTTTCATATGTTTCCCTGTGCAAGTGCACAAAGACAAATATTCATTGTAATATTTATGAACGCAGCCTGATAGTTACTATGGTTTCAAAGAAAACAGGAAAACTGGATACAAAACTGGATGCGCTTCACATTAGGCAGCTATAGGTACGGCTCATGTTATAAATTCTGTTCAAACTGACTCACTTCTTTCGATGAGGTAAGTGTTGACATTAGACAATTTGGTGGGGAGCATTTATTTCTGCATTTATTAAAATGTCAGTAACAGCAGGAGTAACACCTCCTAAAAGGCTTGCAGGTGCTTGTCTTCAAAAATCCAACATTTGAAGAGGATAAAAAGGTACAAACTACATTTAAAATTATTCACCGGTGGCTGGAAGAGAATAGATATAGTCGGGTGTTTAATTAATGCATGTAATGCATAACTGACACTGCTCAAATCCAAGGGACTGCCCTAACTGCTAAATCTCAGCATGTTCAAAACGCTCTGCAGAATCCAAGTGGAAGAGAAGGATTTGTGCAGATTTCGACGTGTTGCCAAAACAACACAATTTATTCAAGGGCTGTGCTTCAGACATACCCAAATGCAGGTGGGCGCTACCTCCGAAATGTAAAGTACTCAAGTGAAAAGGAAGGGGATGAACAATATATTGGTAAAAATGCATTCAATACGTAAAAATAGCTCTGCAGAAGTCAGGGCGCTAAGCAGCAGAGGCAATGCCTAATGACTACAGACGAAGCATCGGGCTGGTACGATAGCACAAAGATTTTTTCATTCTCTCTCTCCGAAAATCTTTCAGGATGCTGCTTGCGTCCCCCTTTGCTCAGCTCTCCAAAGAAATTGGTAAAGCTGGAATAAGACGTCGGCTTGTTCACATCACAGGGAAATATAAACTGAGGTCAAGAAAACCACAACATCTGGAACACGAGAAAAGGATTTACTGTTAAGGGCTTAATG
The DNA here is from genome assembly GCA_030449065.1 of Oceanodroma leucorhoa. Classification (NCBI taxonomy): domain Eukaryota; kingdom Metazoa; phylum Chordata; class Aves; order Procellariiformes; genus Oceanodroma; species Oceanodroma leucorhoa. The sequence goes on along the minus strand of JASVER010000152.1, from coordinate 860,416 downwards.
AACTCTGAAAATAAAGTTCTCAACTTTGCTAATTTGTTTGGGCTTCAAAGAGGAATAAGATGCGAAGCTGGAAAAAGGTTTTATGGCTCTCCTGAAGAAATAAGAACTACATCTGAGCTAAAATTAGCAAAGCCCAATGACAGTAGGGAGAGCATCACTATTATTTAGCTGATGCTAGGAGAAAACGCTAAATTGTAACTGCTAGTGATTTACGTGCAAATTATTGTGGGACAAGAGGAAGGATGGACCCTTTGGCTTTGCAGCTCAGGGACAGACAGTGTCTCTGAACTGATGGGGGACGGGGCTGGGTGGGGACATGCAGGTTCTTGCAGGTAATAAGGATCTGCCTGATGCCATTCACCCAGGGCCGGACGGGTGAAAGGATGCATCTGCCCCATCATTTTAGCTTGAATGAGGAATGCGTACGACTACAGCGCTTTGGTTCAAACTGTGAGCTCTTTTCGCGGTGTGCAAAGCGGAGACCCGTTCAGATGAAACGAAAGCTGAAAGACAGACATTTTAATGCACTCCAGGCACTACACCAGGCACTCAGTCCATGGGAACCAGATGAAAGCTAATCCAGGGGAAACATGCATAGGGAAGGTGGCAGATCCTCAGCATTGACTATTTTGCTCTACACATCCACTCCGACTTTGCTGCCCTGTGTGCTAAAGTAAACCCGTAGCAAAGCTTAGCCATTTGGGAAGTTGACTGCATACATTTCTTAAGCTATTTCTGTGCAGTGTCTCATACCTGCAGGCATCGGTTCTCTCCTTCGTTCCCCTCAAAGAACAGCATTTAGTCCCCCGTTAGGCCGGGGACAAGACCCTGGGTGAGGACACAGGTACAGATTGTTCCCAGGGCAGATTTACTGCAGTGATATGCCCGACAAATAAGAAGCGAAAAATCCGTTTGAGATTTTACAGCTCACTCCCGCAGGGTAGTGAATACGCTGGTCTTGCTACTGCCAACCAGGAGAGCAAACGCTTCTCTTGCCAAGATGCCACAGACTCAATCCCAAGTCTCCTCACAATGCAAATCAGACCCAATTCCACTTAATCCAGCGAGTTTTGACCGTAAAGGGATTGGAAGTGAGAGGAGCATTAGGTCCCCAGGATCAGGATCTCATTAGGATTGCCACCCGCTTCCCCGCTTTCAGCAAGGGGCCGTCTATTGCCTGATAATTGAAGCTGTAATAATTTCAGTGGTCCAGGCCAGGAGGTTAGTGGAAGGAGAGCAGACGGCGCAGCAACTGGGTGATTTCCCCGACACAATACTTTGACAAGATTTTGGTAGCATTTATGACCTTCTTTTATCCTCAGCCATCGATACAGCTGAGGCTCATTCACGAGTTGATACATAACGCAAGGCAGGTCTCATCCTGCTCCTACCTGTGAGATCCTGGTCTTCCTATAAGTAGCAAGTGCGTCCAGGCTTGGGCTGTTTTTGCTCCGGATCAAGCTGACAGGACAGGCCTGAGCAAGGAGAGAAGCGGCGGCTGCTGCTTCATCCACAGAGGGATGAGCCTCGGAAGATTTTCACCAGACTCACGGTTCTGCAGACTGCAGTTAGCAACAGTGGGAGGGTAACAGCGTTTGGAGCAGTTTTCTTCGGAAAACTGACAGCTTCTCCCCTGCACGTACACATTTCTGCATCACTGATGTCAGCTCGCACACTGCTGGCTTGGCCATTTGAAAGTTATATATTTATATAGACACATTTGCCGGGGTGTATGTATGTACCTGGGCTCAGCTTATGAAGACGCTGTGGGACGCAGAACTCTCTTCTCCCTCTGAAAAATCACAGCGGGTATGGGCTTCATGAGACAGCACCAGAGCACGCCGATTTCCCCACACCCTCACTTTGCTTCTGTCCTTCAAGTGCAACACACTTACAAAAACCCGAGCACAGCATTTTAGTCCTCTTCTACACAAGGAAAACAAACATTTCCCTGTACATCCGTGGTGTTTTGGGTTTCCTCACTGCATAGAAAATACATAACAAAACAAATGCGCTAAAAAAGAAAGAAAAAAAATTACAGCTTTGTGGTCTTTGTGGTGCACGTCGGAGGTATGGGTTTTGGGGTGCAGGTGTCCACACTATCACTTCACCACCACAGAGGGCAGTAAATGCCCTTCAACTCCACGCTCCTGCCTGAGAGGTACAGTCTCATCAGTACCCTTATTTTCTTTTTCCTGAATCACAAACCCAGTTACACAGCATCCTCCTTGCAAGGATCTCTAAGGACATTACCAATATGAACAACTTAAGGCCCTGGGCACCTCCAGGCAAGAGCGTTATTTCTACTTTTTTAAGGATAAAACACCTCAGTAATCTCACGTGCCCAGGACAGACACTAGAAACCTACAGAAGGGCTGAGAAAAGAACTTGAACCTCCAGGCAGCCAAACGGGTCATGGCTTCCGTCCCCGTACGCAGGCTGGCGCAAAACAAGGACTTCATGTCGTGAGCTCAACCAGCCACCAGACGCCCGACCCGTCCGTCGGCTGCCGTGGTGCATCGCGCCATCAGCGGAGCCACGAAACCATGGCACGTGAGCAGCCTCTTTCCACAACCGACCACGCCGAGCAATAATTTCACCTCGAAGAGAAATATGGGGTGTGGGTTTCTTTCCTTGAGGCTTCCCCTGTAGAAAGGACTTGGGGAAGAGCTGCCGGTGGCACTGCTGCGGCTGGTAGGTGGCACGTGGGGTGGGGACCGCGGGGTCGGATGTGTAGCCGGGCAAGGACAAGGCAGCCCCGACTAGAACAAGAAGCATCAAAAGCAAATTTCACTCAGAGCAATCCAGGGGCTTCCTATAACGCTAGGCATACAGGCAGGCCTCCTCCCTTTCTACAATTATTAATTGTAAAATAATGATTTCCCCAAGAAAGAACTTCAATTCTTCGAGTTAACAGTATACTCACATCTGTTTGCAGTAAATATTTCAAAGTGACTTTGGGGAGGAAGGAAAAAAACCCACCACCCAACCTTACATGAGTTTAATACAACTACTTCCAAGCATACGCTCATAAAATACTATTTGGGGAAGATTAATTGAAGCGCTGATGAAAACGTGGTATTTGTTTGTGATGCCAAGAAGGTTACTCAGAGCGCTAAAACTGGAAGCGATTCCCTTTTGTTCCTGCGCCGATGGGGCGTTTGGCTGAACGGGAGCAGGGCCCCCACCCTCCCCTCTCCGCTTAGAAAAAATGGCAAAAATTGACCATTAGCTGGGATTAGCTCATACATTAAACAATGTTGTAAAATATTTTTATGGCGCTACTTCTAGTGGTTTTAAAGATTGCTATTCAGGACACCTAAAGCGCAGGGTAAAAGATATATATGCACATATTTTTTTTTGAAACGGGAACGTTATCTTTAAACACTGAAGATTACGACTGATTGCAAACTGGCAAAGCATCTACGTTTACAGTGAAATCCTTCTTCTCTACTAAATACAAAATATCATAAGTATAATTACCTCATAATAATTACCTAATCCTTATTATTTTGCTTTTAGAATATTTATTTAGGCTTGGGTTACTAAAATTTCAAATAATACGGGGCCTGCTGTCATGGCTCTTTATCCAAATGACTCGTAGTCTCTTGTAAACAGCTCTGTGATCTGATTTCCATTGGGACAGGAGTTGTAAAAGGCCAGGGATTTGCGATGGATTTACACGTATACTGTTTCAGTTAAGTTACCAAGGTCGACTTAACAGCCCTTTTCCTCAGAGTCTTAAATACATTTGCCACCCAGCCTCTTTATACCACGTTCAAGGAAAGGGGTGATGTGATTGTAGAGGATGCTTGAACTTCACTGGAAACCCCAATTTACATTCTTTCAACCAGCAGTGGGATTTTTTATTTTATTATTTTTTTTTTTTAAACGAGCTTTGCCGAGTTGCTAGAAAACCAATTCTTGCTAATACGCACACGGGCAAGACACAGGTTTCTTTGAGTTTTGAAAAGGTCATTCAGGTTTCGAAAAGCAACAGAGAATAACACTCACAACTCAATTCTATCGCAGATATTAGCCTAGCCCTCTGAAGTCCAAGTTTTGTTCTCAGGAAAAATATATCAGATTACTAACCCACGATAATAGATCTTTTTTAAAAGGAAAGGTCCTCCAGACTAAATACCAAACAAACAAACATTAACACCCTTTGATGGCTCGCTACCTTTTCAGTAAAGTTCAAATAGTTTGACTTGTGGCGATGGTGCAGAAATGTACTGATAATAAAGGTAAACGAAATTCGTGGTTAATTCTCAGGTCTGAATGACTGGTCTAATTGTCTCGTTCACTTGGCAAACAATTTCTTTTCTAAATGTTATTGCAGCCACAGATATAATTTCTCTAACACTGCAGAAAGAATCAGATTAAAATATGATACAGAAGCAGCACTTACCTTGGGCTGATTAATATGCTTAAGCTGTTACCGTGCCACCATGCTTAAAAGCATGAAGATACGCTTTTCTACACTAGTCTATATATATTAATACCTCCCGTGTGCCAGGAAAACCTCTTTGATTAGTCACACTAAACCACTGCTTAAGTGGTATGAATTTCTCAGGCCTGCACTTTCCATAATCAAGTAATAAATTCTGGGACTAATCATAAGCAGTGCCGTCTCTCCTAGGTGATGCGCAAGGAGATTCATCAGGAGTTTCTTTAACCAGAGGAAAACTAAACCGCCTTGAGTAATTAAAAATGCATCCTACAACTCGGAGCAAAATTCATTTCAGAGGTCACAACGCAGACTGAAAGCTGTACAACACTTCACGGCGAGCACTCGACTCTGGGTTTTGGGAGGGATTTTTGTTTGAGCACGAACTTCTGCTCAGTCCTATTTGGATCAGCCTGCTTAAAAAAAAAAACAACAACCCACATTCAGCAGGTAAAACCAAAGTGCTGTTGAAATAAAGATATTTAGGGTTTTCTTCCTCTTTCACAGGCCGACAGCGACTGCCTGAGGAGGCGCGTACATGGTGATCTTCTACAACCCAGAAGCTGTCCTCTACCTGCGTGCCATCTCTCAGAGCTGCAACAGTCAGCTTTGAGCAAGGGGGACATCTGAGCCGGGCTTTTGAACTTGATTATATGAAATGTATGAATATATGAAACCCTAAGACCTACAGAGTACTCTTCAGCACTCCGCTGCCCTAAATGACAACATTCTTTAAAACTGTGCATGAAATTTAATCTAATTCTTTTGTACTCATGTTACCATACGCTTGGCTTAAATATTGCGTTTTTAAGCCAAAATGCAAAGTTAATCTATCATAATGCCCCTCCAGGTGAGATTTATTATAGATCACTTTCTAAAACCCGTGTGTTCTATGGGCATACCATATTCATCTTATTATTATCCAGTCGAAAAATTCCCAGTGTGTGCAACGCCTCAGATATAATAGCAGGCATGCCAACAGAATATGACACTTATGCTAATCTGCACCCCGCTGTGGAAAAACATACACAAGGATTCCATTACCACATTCATTAGGCTGCAGTGCACTTCATCTTGAATAGGGATTATGAACTATAATAGAGTGAAAACAGTTGATTGAATCCACTTAGCCAAATCTCTATGACATTAGCCAAATATTTCAGCGTGAGGAAGAGGAGGAGTTGAACCTTATCCTGGCGGGATGTGCTGCCAGCGCCCCGTCTTTCTCCGGCGCTTTGGTTTGGATGGGGAGAGTTTTGAGAAAGCCAAGGTCACGATGACACGTTGCGCTGAGACGGTGTTTTAAATATTCAAAGTGTTGCCCAAAATTAGTCAAGAGCAACGTGACATAGATGCTGTTGAGACCGATGGGGACTTCCCAGACACATGCACTATTACTTGTTTTGCACAGGTTCTTCAAAGCACGTTAGCAAATTCTTCATGCACCTGTTATATGCTTTTTTGGCCCTGATGGAGAAGATTTCCAAGGCGACCATACATGCAGCAAAACCTCCCAGTGACGACATGAGGCCGCTTAAATGGTAATCACATTCAGATGAAAAAAGATGTTGTCCAGCTCTGTGTTCAAGTTTCCCAAGTATGCTTTGAGTGTATATTCAATTTTTGGTTCTACACAATACAGTTGCCACCTGACAGCCTGACTTTCTTGGCAGAAAATTCAACTCCAACTATTTAAAATATTGTCAGAAATAATAAAGACCGGAATACAAGTTACCACTCGAGAAATGTTTTGGAATTTAGCTGTGCCCAAAAAAAAAAAAAAAGAAAAGAAAAGAAAAAAGAAGGAGTGAAGCCTTCCCCATGTACAAGAGTCAAAAGATGATAATAAAAACCTTCTGTGCTTAGTATTTAGTCATTTCTGGGACTCTCTTGTTTATATACGTCCTTTTAATGTAGCAACTAAACAGGAAGTTCCTGTTAGCAGCAGCGCAATGTCACTGAAAGGAGAATCGCTGAAACTCGTGATAGAAGAAACTCTGCCGCGCTCTTTTCTTTCAGTTAAAAAGCAAAAGAAAAGGAAAAGAATAGAAAACCATGGAAAGCGTCATCGAGCAACCAAATATACTCAGTATGTCTAAACTTTGTTCTCCTTCCATGCGTCTGACCCACGTTGCACGGTACTTACTCGGGGGCATTTGCTGAGCTCCGTTATCCCCCAAGTGGTTCCTGCTCCTGCTGCACCATCAGCTCTTTTCCCACCCAAGTTTTGGCAAAGCTGGAGGCAGCTCCGGCTGGGACAGACAAATCCAGCACCAGCCAACACCAGCCTGGAGAGGGGACATTTCCCAATTGCCTGCCAGCCTCATGGGGAGAAGTTGGCGTGGGTCAGCAAGGATGACTCCTGAGCTCTTCCCTCCTAAAAACGCAGGGATGGGGAACTGGAGGATGAAGAGCACTTGCAGGTGCTCCCCTCTGCACCTTCTCCTGACTGACGGTGGTGAAGAAGCCAAGGAAGAATATAGATAAAATTATGAGTATAAAAACAAGAGATAGATGGAGTTGACGGGAAGGTTGGGCAAAAGTAGGATTTGGCGGCAGAATTCATCTGAAGAGAAAGGTGACAGAGATTAGATGAGACTTGGCAGCGGGAAAGTTGGGAGGGACCAAACTGGCAGTAGTGTGGGACAAAAGACTGAATTGATTTGGAATTTGGGCAGAAAAAATGAGTTTCCAGGCAAAAAGCAGCTTATGCAATGGCGAGACATCCAGCATCACGTTAATCAACGTGCGTGGGAGACCGGGCAACTAATCATCACGCAGGCATTGGGTATGGGCTGCGGGGGTTCAGGAATAAAGCTATGTATCATGGGCAGGGCTTACCGCTGATGTTATTACACTTTTTCTTTTTTTTCTTCAATATCTTATGTATGGAATTTCTGAGCCTGTAGAGTTCGCAATACCATCAATGGAAATGGCACCAGGGTCCAGCCGGCTTCACAAATCCCCTGTCGGATTCTGGATTTGGCATTAACCTCTGCAGGCAAAAACTGTTTCGCTGGCATTACTTACCCAGCTTTCAAAGTCTTGCCCCAAAATAAAGAATTGGGTTTCTGCATACACGCAGGTACTTAACTCAGGAAGATGCTGAGTGCTATCTGAAAGGGTGATTTCAGCGGAAGCTAAGGTAGGTTGGTATTTTATGGTGTCAGATCTTTTGACTATAGGCCTGGTCTTTGTGGAGAAAGTTTTATTGCTAACTTCAGAGGGAACAGCTCTGCAGCCTGTATAAAATATCCAGGAGAAGAACGAGCACTCTATAAACTGAAGGAAATGCAACTCCCAGGGACGGCATGAGAAAAATAGAAATTTTACTAAATATATAAACCACTTAATTTACCAGAGAGAAGGAACACGCTCTGGGGATGATTTTTTTTTTTTCTTTAGTTGAGGTCCAGCTTCTATTTTTCAACTTTGAAAGGTAAGTGGGAGCATCAAACAGGTTGAACGAGGCACTGTTTTCTTGCTACAGGAACATGGCCCTTTGCACCGAGATTGTAATACAATCCATCCTCTCTGGGACTGCAAATGCTACAGTGCAAAACTGTGTTTGAAAACCTCTTTTATCATTCATCGTCTCCAGACTGAAATCATTTTTGACAACCTCTGCAGAAAACAAGCAGCTTTCTGGCTACTGGCGAGCCGATTAAAGGGAGGAAACACATGTTCACTGTCAGACAGAGCCCCTGGAGAAAGCATTGACAACCTTTTAACCTCCTTTCCCAGTGAAAGTGCCCAAATGTTTCTCTGGAACAAAACCCCAGCATTGTTTTAAGCATCTTTTCATTTAATGCACTATATTTTTCAAGATATGTTAAGAGTCCGAGGAATTCCATTTTAACGTGGAGGTTTCGCCATCAGTTCAATTCCCATGCAAATGGTCATATAAACAATTATTAATGGGGAATATCTTTTTATGAACTAACTTTTTTCTTCTCTTTCTTCTTCTTCTTTCTTTTCTCTTTTATTTTTTTCCTTTTCTTTTCTTTTTTTTTTTTTTTTTTTCCACTGTCTGACCACAGTTTAAATACCAACACATTGAAAAGTTCACTAACCTCTACAGTGATTTCTCAAAACAAGCCAAAAAGCCACAGGAGTGAAATTTTCTGAACAGTAGGAAGGCTGACTAGCAGACATTATTAGCACTTTGAGCATTCAAATCTGGCCATGGAAACTTTTGTGAGTTACAAGATGCTGGGGCAGGAAGCACCACACATTACTGATGTATTTGTTATCAAGGGAACCAGTTTCCACTGTATTTAATCACCAGCAATAGGGGAAAATACATTTTCTTTTGAGAAGTAAAACAAGATTTTTTTTTAATTATTATTATTTCTTTTTTCTTTTTTTTTTTTTTTTTTTAAAGAAAGTGCTTTCAGAGCAATTGGTCTGGCTTTTCTTTGTAGTTATAAACGTCCACTCAGAGGTTGTTTAACATTTAACCTTGCTATTTTTACCTTAATATCAGCAGCTGGAATAGTTCTGTCTGTTTTGATAAAATGAGACTTTTTTCCATGTTGCACATTTGCTTTTACAGCTGAAAGGAACTGTTCCAGCTGAAGGAAGTAGGTAACTATAAAACTGCAGTGGTCTAAGCCGCCTGGGAGAGGAGTAGATTATTTGATTAAATGTTCCTGTAAGTAACTGCACAAGGCACTGTCCAATAACGCACAATATTTGCTAATGAAAGATAAAAGGCTGCGAGCTCTGCAGGTACGAAGTCCCACGGGGATTTGCTATTCCTTCTCCAAAGACCTGGCTCTAGCCGTGCTCAATAGCTCTGCTACCATTTCATTTGTCTCGGTTTTCGCACGGATTACGACTTGGCTAATGATAGTCGTGGTGGGGAAAAAATTTCAAAGCTGGAGCTTGGCTTCTCCGATGTTGCTCCGAAAGGACTCACTCCGTTTTGGCTTTTCTATTTCGCTTTTCTTTCTTCAAAAATAGCCTCGCTCCAATGACGGAGTTCAGAATGCAGCCGGCAACGTTTAGACGGCGGCTTCGTCCGCTTTCTTGGGGCACGGCAGCTGCTCACGCACTGCTCAGGTTTTTGCCTTGCTCTTCGCCACACCGGCAGCGTTTTAAACGGGCTCGCTGGGACAAGCGGCGCAGAAGATGTCCCTCCTGACGTTATGTCTCCCGGGTCCCCAGTCGGCCGAACCCACCTTCGGTAATCGGAGGAGGAGGATGCGAACCCAGCTCTGCAGCCGTGTTTCGCACAAGACTGGAAGTTGGTGGGGCTCGTGCTTCTGAGTCATTTAAATGCCTTTGGAAAAAGGCCACCCACGGAGGGAAGGTATGCTTCAGCTGAGCACCTTGAATCAGGCGGGCAGGCAAACAATCACCGCTTTCTTCTGACCCGCTCCTGTCCTACCCCGGCAAACATTCCTATCTAATTCATCTCCCACAGTTACAGGAAGCAGTCTCATTCTTATTTTAAGTAACACAACGGCTTTAAAGGAGGAAATTTCCCTGAGAACAGAGTCATAAAAGCAAAAGAAGCAATTCCTCAATGTTTCTCCTTTCCAGGAGATGCCCGTTGCACAACTGTGAGTGTCCTCCCATACCCAAGAGTTTCACAGCAGGACCTGACCATCAAAAAAGTCGCATTTTTCACCTTCTTCTCAGATCCAAAAGGGGGCCCTCCCCTCTTTTGAACTAGAGAATAAGAAAATCAGCTCCCGTCCACAAACTTGTGAAATCCTTCAGAACAGAAGCCAGGAGGATTTGCAGAAGTGCCAAGAAAGAACTCCGAGCAAACTCAGTTAAAAATACAACACAACAATAAATAGTAATAGCCCTTGAAATTTTTAGCTGAAGATCATGACATGCTTCCTAAACGAGGTAAATATCGTTACGCCAGTTTTATAAGTGGGAAAAGCAGGGACCCGACAGCTGAAGAATAGCCTGAAGACAGCCAGTTGGTGGCAGGGCTGGAAATGGATCCCAGACCCTCCTCGTCTCCGTCCCATGCTCCACACCTCCCACAACACACACTGCTCGCACACAACAGCTCCATGCAGTTTAACTTTGGAGGAAACACGACTTTATCCAGGCTGAACTGTTTACCACAGGCTATGAAATGCCACGGATGAAGTTACCCCTGTAGTAAACTCTGCTAATTGTGCTCAGCCAAAATCACGTGCACGGCTAAAGATAAATGCAGAAAAACAGAGTTTACCCACTGCTAATTTAGGCATATGTAGCTGACCCTTTTCTATGCGGAAAACTCAAAGCAGGTGAGTTCAGTGTCTTTTTATTTACCCACTGTTCAAAGCATATTTTCCAGAAAACAGCCTTCTGTCTTGATTTGAAGAAGCAAAAAACTACCTCTCGTATTGTCAGTTTTTTTGAGCAGTTATTTATTCCAGGAGTGCTTACACTGCCAATTTACATCTGTCTCATTTCAGCTTCCTGATACCCGTTTTGTTTTGCATCATTTATCCACCAGATTAAACAACTTTGTATTGTTGGTACTCCCTGAGAGCTTCTTCAAGTCAAGCCACCTCTCAGTCTTCCTTTCTGCAAAGCTGAGCAGAGGAGGTTATAGAATCATAGAATCATAGAATCATTAAGGTTGGAAAAGACCTTTAAGATCATCGAGTCCAACCATCAACCCAGTACCCATGCCCACTAAACCATGTCCCGAAGCACCACATCCACACGTTTTTTGAACACCTCCAGGGATGGTGACTCCACCACTTCCCTGGGCAGCCTGTTCCAATGCCTGACTACCCTTTCAGTGAAAAAATTTTTCCTAATATCCAATCTAAACCTCCCCTGGCGCAACTTGAGGCCATTTCCTCTCGTCCTATCACTTGTTACTTGGGAGAAGAGACCAGCACCCATCTCTCTACAGCCTCCTTTCAGGTTCTTCATCTCTATCACCTTCAGGGCTTTCCTACAGCTACTTGCGGGACTCTCACATCTGAACATCCTTCTCGAAAGTGGAAACCCAAACTGCATGTCCTGGTATGAGTCTCAGCAGTGCAAAATATCAGTAAACGCACCTCCTGTCTTTCACTTCCATTTATACATCCAAGGATGGTGGCAGCCATTGCTGCTACACCATCACGCCGGGGCTTTGCTGGAACGTTACAACCTCTATACGTTTTTTGGAGTCTAAAAACTCCCCAATGCAGCTCCGTTCTTTTGGCATGAAAATACATTTGCAAACATCTTTTAATTGGTGTAGGCTAGCAAGAGACCGAGCCTACTCTAAATTATCTCTCTTCCTTGTCATTATTTACTGGTGTAAATACAGAAATAATTCATTGTTATTACCTCATCGTTATTTACCAACATAAGTGTATAAATAATTCATTGATATTCATATTATTATTATGTATAATGCCATGAATTATAGGAATAAAAAAAAAATCACAGTGGTTACCATTAAAAAGTCAACATTAATCAACGTTTGCCTCAAAGTTCTGTAGGAGATAGCATAGTCTGCTCTGCCCTCAGAATAGGAAATAAGTGTGGTACCTCAGATACCACAGTATGGTAACAGTTGGCAGATGTTGCTTCTAAAATGGTAACCACTGCAACTAGAAATTTAATTGGAAAACACATTGTATCATGTTTGTTTAGAAAAATGGAAAGCCACAGTTATTTAGCACTCACCTAAACTATCAACCGCAATGTCTTCAAACAAATCTATCCAGAGAGATTGCTCAAAGAGCGACCAAATATTTGTGAAAACTTTCTGTAGAGCTGATTGAAATGCTTCTGTCAAAACCTTCTGTTTAGATGGTAAATGGCTTTTGGGGAGGGCATAGACCAACCCTTTTTTTTTTTTTTATGTTAGACTTTTTATTAAATACTTCCAGTTGCAAAGGCAGAGCTATAAAAAAAAAAGCCAGGAAGAAGGCCTGTTTTTCTTTACGTTAATTTTGTAAAGATCAATCATTTTGCAAATAGCTGTCATGTCTTGTTCCAAAGCATTTAGGCTGCTATTTTATTACCATGATTCTCAGACAGCAAAGGTAAAACATCCCATTTCTTCACTGTCCAGTACTTGACTAAACTCACTTATCTTGTGTGAGAGATCAAGCCTCTGTCCCAGAAGGCTGCTTTAAATTCAAGTCTAGCACCTTGGTCATGGGAGAGGACACTAAACATCAGTGACTAATTCTTCTCTTTTCACCCTTACGTCTAGATTTTAAAAGAAGCATTTCTACCAGTTGTTATGGTCAGACCACTTTGCGTCTCCTGAAGTTGTTGTGGAGCATCTTCCAAACTCCAACTACATTGGAGGTAACTTGCATTTGACATAAGATTCTGGTCACTCCTGACAAAATTGTATGACTGTAAGTCCATTGCTATGGATCTTATTGCCATCACACCAGAAACTCAGCCTTACATATACACGCACATTTATGTAAGCTCTTTATACGACACTTGGGCAGAAGAGGAGAAAGACAAAACGTCCAAATATCACAGAGCCATCAATAGTTAATGGATGACCAACAACTTAGCAAGCTCTCAATCTTTTTCTCCTTCCAAACCATGTTTTGATTCAAAATTCAAACTCTGTCAACAAGAAAAATCACCTTCTAAATTAATAGGTCTTATCTGGCATATATGAAGTCAGACAATTACAAGTTATGGTTCCTCAAATATTGCAAGATTCACCAAATCCCTCTAACTCGTTTGCCTGTCATTTTATAGTAAGAACAGTGAAAAAAGAGTTTAAATCCACAGTACCACAAGATGACTTTGATTAAAAAGGGAAAAGTCATTAAAATTTTCAGCAGCAAATTAGCTAGGGATGCTTAAACTGTAGATTTAAGTTCCCGTTAAGGGGGGAGGAGAAAAAAAAAAACCAACCAAAACCTGTATCCATCATTTCTTACTGGAAAAAACAACAACAAAAAATCCCATCAGATGCTGTCAATGGATAAAGGAGATGTTTCCACCAAGAGTGAAGACAATTAGTAAATTAAGAAACAATTGAAAAAAGTGGTTTCACAAGATGTAGAAATGCCTAAGACTTTTTTCTACCAAGTCCTAGTATAAGAAGAAAAACTAGGAAAAAACCCCTTACATTAAACTAATGGAATATTCTATTCCCCAGGACAAAAAAGAGGCAATATCCCTCTGCTCAACCATTCCTCTCCCACAGTTTGTCCCTGCTTTTCTCACCCTGGAGTATATGCATACCAACTCCCTTACAACTCTCAAAGTTGACATGAAATGATTCTTGCTATGAGAGACTACCCGTGGTCTGCGGGGACCAAGACCCAGAGAGACAGGGTGATGAAGAACTCTTCCACTTCATGAAGGCTTCCTAAATTGATGAGAGATTACAAAAACTTTCATCAATATTCCATACGCATCCAGCCAAATGACATTTTTTCCTCTGAAACTAGAAGTGCTGCAGCAAAAACCATTCAGAGCTTTTGTCACTTGAAAATTTCTGCCTGGTCATGCAGTGGGTATTGAAAACACTAATTCTCACTTTCTTTGATGCACTTCATCAGAGAAGATGCGACAGTTCCACATGGCACACCATTATTTATTAGATGCATCAACTCTGTTTCCATAGGCAAATCTGGCACTCACAGCAATTTAGAGAGAGAGCTTTCAGGTACAAACACCACAGCTCGAGGCAGGAATGACCTAGCATATTGAAGCTTTGATTCAAAACACAAGCAGGTGCATTTATTTAAGCGGGTTGGGATCAAGCCCTTTGGAATCGGCACACGTGTAGGTGTGTTTGTATATATTTCATGCAATGTAACTCTCACGTTCATTTTTTTGAAATACTAAACCCGAAGTCAGGAAAGAAAAAGACATCCTGCTGAGATGGACACTTAAGGAATTTCATGGTCTTCATGGAGGTATCAAGGCACCTTGCGATTTTTCTTTTCATATAAATGAATATAAGGGAGTTGTCCAATACCTAAAAATGCAAACTAAATTACTTTGGGGTTGTTTCTCACAGCCTATACATACAGCCTACTTGTTCCTCCCTAACTTAAAACTTGCAGAACAAGATACAGAGCGTGGATTATTCCTCAGGCTCTTACTGAGCCTTGATACCAGTCAAACATGTTTTTTTAAATATAAAGTTTCATACAAATATGCATCCTAAAAGAAACCAAACACTGATTGAAGTTTGTCTGATGAAACTGGCTATCAAAAGTCTCGATAACATGAACAATAGCAAGTATTTCTTTTACTGTATTTCAGCTTGATTATACCAACCTATTTAGGAAAACAAGTAGGGAACAAGAAAATGAAGCAAGAGCCATCTTAAAGCTCAGAGAAACCCTTTAGCGGCTTGGAAAAAAATTCAGTTAACGCCTGTATTTACACAGATCCACACTTTCTGGCTTTCACTATCTTCTCTCACTCAGGCATCCATACCACATGTACCCCAACGGTGTCTAATTCACAAGCAAGCGAGGTCTTGGGTTCTGCTCCCCAGTCTGACTGGGCGCAGGAAGCGCCAAAATCCACATGGGAAAGCCCGTCCGTGAGATTTCCAGGCTCGTGCTGCGGGCACTAGAAATTCAGAGAGTTGGGAGAAGCCCCAGAAATGAAACTACTAAATTTTTTGAGGTTCACCTCTCTGTTAAAAAAAAAAGACCAAACCCAACACGCAACTTCGTCGTTAAGCCTAAGAGTACGTTCTTCCAAGCCTTGCCTCAAATTCAATACTTGCGGTAACTCCTGGGTCGTTAAAATGGAAAGGCTCCCTTCAGCTTCAAGGGCAACTGGATCTGATTAGACGTGCTGCCGTACCTCGGCACAATGGGATGAGTGAAATACGGACTGTCGGCCCCGGGTCTGAATTCGCTTTCTTATAGCACCAGCCTTACCTGAAACGCAGTACTTTATGTGTTAATAATGTATTTGTTACAGCTATCCTGTGGAATGCTTAATTAAAGTGATATTTTCTTTCAGTTGAATAATCTCCAACTGTTTTATTGTCATTTGACATTAAATTGCAATTTGCCATGCCACATACATTTCTGCACACGTTGTCAATATGATCATAAAGGCGATGTTATTGACAAAGAACATAATACTTACTGAGTGCCTTGAGAAAACACTCGGATTTTTAAAGTTCTACTTTCTCTTTTTTTTTGTTGTTGTTAAACCTCAATTGCTTTGGTTTCTTTAAAGCTCTTTGCTGCCCAATAACTCCAAGTGCTAACAGAATTTAATATTCAGTTGTCATGCACGTCTCAGCTCTCACCGCAGCGCTCTGTGAACTGTGTTCAAACCCAGGTCAGCTTTTCCCTTGCATATATATATATGAAATATATATCTCTCTATCTCACGGCTCAGGTCACCACGTGCACCTGGGACATCAGAGTCGGCCGCTGCCCCACTCCATACCTCCTCTGCCCCTTCTGCAAGAGCCGGCAAGGGGAGAGCCCGGGACGGGGGCACCCACCAGCATCGGCCCCCACTCTCCTCTCGGGTCTCACGTATTGAATTTAGGCTCCCTCCTTCAGGCTACATGAATCATTTCTGCCATGAACTTGTGACCCTGGCTCTGTAACGCGGCGCGTTGCTCTACCAGGACCATACGGCAGATAATGCGCAGCTACTTTGGTCTGTACGAGACCTGACATTCGAAAAGCTGCACTGAATTAACGCAAGACAGTGCCTATCGCAGCGGAGTTCAATGTGCGCTGGGAATAAAACGCTTGGGTAGTATTTCCTAAATTCGGAGGAAAAAGCTAAATCCATGCCCTCTCCTATTTCACTCTGATTGAAGAGGTAAATAAAATAAAATAGGCTTACATGAAAATGTTGTCTGTATTAGTGCCATGTTATTTCTGCTTTACCAGCAAGCTGAAAAAAGTTGTTGTATATTTTCTTTGTATTTCCTGCCTTGGTCTTGGATATCTGGAATTGAGCTGGTGTGTTTTCTTTAACAAGACTTTCAGAGTACTACATTCAGTTTGGGTTAAGTTCAATTTCAGCTGTACTTTTTTCCAAGTTTACCAGTCTTAAATACAGTACTGCATAAGAAGGGTTCCTGCAACAGGCTGAAAAAATCTTAATAATTTGGAGTTAGCGGGTTACTGTTGCCCCATTGCAAGCCCAGCCGCGATGGCAAATAAGAACATCCCAATGACGTACGGGAAAACGTAAGCGGCATCGCAGTCTGGTCTATCAGTTACAGTAAGGTCATCATTTGTTACTCTTTTAATGGCTCATTTGATTAAATACTGAGCTACTGTCTTGCAATTATGTGTATCAAGTGGAATAAATACTCAGGTTCAATTAGGGATGTATCTTTTACTGCAACGGGTTTAACAAAGTTGCTGCATTGCTAGAAGTGACTAATAATGCATATGGGTTTTTTTATTTTGACAATGGCAAAATCAGTATTCTCATAAAAGTGGCTGGCATGTGTAATTTGATGAGCTCACTTAAATAGTTCGACTCTGGATCAAAAAAGCAAATTATACTCACTTGAATAGTTCGACTGTGGATCAAAAAAGTAAATTATATAAGTGGATACTGCAAGGCAGAAACATGTGGACACAGCTGTAGTGTCATGTGTCACAGCTTCGCTCCGTGCCAGCTGGCACCGGCACAAAGGCAGGCCAAGCCAAACAATTCCTGTTATTCATAACAGCAAATGTGCATTCAAAACACACAGTGCAGGCTTTATAAAATAACTTGGTATTCAAATGGATCCACACTGTGGAATTGTTTTTTAATCACACGTCGCTGTGCGCCAGGCCGAGATGCCAAATTGTCCTAGCGGTCCAGAAGTTCTTGTCTTTACCCAAAGCAGTGTAAATGCAGGTCTTGGCCCGCGTATCTATGGGCTATTTGTGCTCGGGGTTCGCAGCCTTCCTTGTGCACTCGGTAAATAGATGCGCACCCTCAGCGCATTAAACATTCAGCCTTTCAATTAACAAGGGTGCACAACATGCACATATACGCCTATATTATAACCAGAACTTCCCTAGCATAGGAAATCACGTCATTAAGAAGCCTAGTTAGCGAGAAAGCAAGCAGTTAGGATAGTTTCGCAGACAAACTCCTTCTAGACTGCATTTATATTTAGAACTTAAATATGAGACGCCAGAGGTATTCACTGTACTCCTCTATAAGGGGACCTCTTCCAAGTATGCAAATAGGCTCAGCGTATCTAACCTCAATGAGGACTTCATGAAATATGCCCCTACCGATGGAGAAGAAAAAAAAAAAAAAGGAAGGGGGAGTTCAATTCAGCTCTTTTCATTGCTATTGAGACAACTCTTGCTTGAAAAATCCCCCCTGCCTGCCCCAGCCACCAGCCTCTTTCTCCTCCCCAGCGATCCAAATCAATAATTTATTACTGCAGGATCCAGCCTTACTTTAGTGTATCTGAAGTTTCGTCATACCAAGTGAATGAACGCTGACCACAGAAGGTTATGGCTGAAGTCATGCAAAAATGGGAATTTTGAATAACATAAAGCCCAGCTCCTCAGAAGGTGTATGTCAACATCGCCACTCTGAAGTCCCTGGCAACCTGCTAACATACACCAGGTAACAATCTGGTAAGAGTCTGAGAGTTTAAATATAGCCAAACTTAAAATAATATTGTGTCGCTTCCAGATTTCCCCTCCTTGAAGACAAAAAAAAAGACCCCAACCCCACGTTCTCCTGCAGGGCAGGCCCCTCGGTTTCTTCTAGGAAAGCCATCAAGTGCTTCATCTCGGCGGTGCCAGAAGGGAGAGGGTGGGGGCTGGGAGCAAACATTTCCCTCGGAGGAAGCCAGAGAAGCTGCATTCCAAGGAAAGGGAATATTCGGATCCCTGACCACAACGCTACACAGCCTTCTGCTGATTACGGCTTACTGCTGGCTGCAGGAGCTTTGCGTGTGTGCTCAAGGCCATCTCTCCAAGTCTGATTAGTTTAGCTAGAAAAGGAATAATGAGCTTTCCGAGCAAACGAAACAGATGTAAGAGGCTCAGCAGTAACACCCCCTTTTTTTGTCTTCTCCACCCTTTAGCTCCTTGTCGTAGATAATCGGGCACAGCTTCTGCTGGAGGCAGTTGACCTCAATCCAGGGAGGTCTACAGGACTACTCCGCTCTCCACCTTCCTAAGGATCTGGCCCCTTGGCTTTTTCAAAACCGGGCTTTTATCTGCGCCAAGAGCGAGAGACCTCTTTTCCTAGGAAACATAAATAAAGGGCTGCATATGGAGGCGATGGGGAGGGATGACATAGCTTCTATTACCTTGTTTACAGTAGCCACTCTTTAATGTCTGGTGCCTAAGGTTTGCCAAGTAGCATTCCAGTTTTTTTTCCCTCTGGAAACAGAGACGAAGAAAATTACACTAACACATTTTTTTTTTTTTTTCTGTGCATCTTTTATAGCCTGTGTTCTTGAGAAGTAGCCTTTTTCCCATCTTCAGAGTGTAATTGGTATATAGGTTAATAGATACCAGACATCTCCTATCAGGTAACATGGTTTAAATAGGCACATCATTAACATGGATTACTTAGGCCATGTCTCCTATTGAATTAGTGGTCTGCAGGCCAGCTCCAGGGAAGGGTTTGGGGGCCTGTATGCCGGGTATTGAAACATCTAAACTTTGGCCCCAACCTCAAAAGAAAGTGTGAAACGCCTTGGAAAAAATCCCAGCTCTTAGGCTTTAACTGACGTTAAAAGCAAAGCTCCTGCAGACATCCAGAGGACTATTCCACCCCAAACTGTAACAG
Source organism: Oceanodroma leucorhoa (assembly GCA_030449065.1). Classification (NCBI taxonomy): domain Eukaryota; kingdom Metazoa; phylum Chordata; class Aves; order Procellariiformes; genus Oceanodroma; species Oceanodroma leucorhoa. The sequence continues at coordinate 841,260 of JASVER010000152.1, read as the reverse complement.
CAATGGGGTGAACTCAAGTGGGAGGTTTTAAAAGGGCTTTGGGACTTCAGTTTAACCCTTCCCCAGCCAATACTGCTGCCAGCTTTATTACCACCAACTTCGGCAAGAGAGGTGAGCATCTGCCCCTTTGGAAACTCTATTCCTCTTTTGAGTATGCAAATCTTTCACAGGGTGCTTTGAAAAATGGATCTGAAACGTCTAGTGAAAGATTAGACCAGACAGACAGACCGGGTACGTCTACCAGATGTCTGCAGATGGTCCCGAAGCCTTTAGCGGTGAGCGGCACAAGTCCGTACGGTTGCGCAGGCAAAGCCGGATGACTAGTTCTCCTCCTTCTGCAGGAGGAGGGAAAGGACATAGTACCAGCAGGGAGAGGTGGTCAGTGTAAAATCAAAATAATCCTCCCTTTTCCAACGTTAATGACTTGAGGTATTAATAAAACAGGGAAGGGTATTAATTTGTTGCCTTCTTTAAATATAGTTTTTTTGCATAACATCCCTCTTAAATTTGCATTATGCTCAATAATAAGATTAATTGAGTTCCATGTAAACCAACAGATGTTTCAGCAACAAGGGTTTGGGTTTTTTTTCAGTCCACATACAATTGCTCACAGATGTTACCTGCCATATCCGAGTGATTCTTTTGAACTTACGTACAAAACTGCTGTTTTGTACGTAAAGTTAGTGATGAGCAAGTTAAAAAGCAGACTATAAAGCAGGGAACATGCAGTTGCTATCAGCTGATCTGTCAGAGCCACAAAAGCTGAGACCATCGTCCCATGTAAGGAAACCAGAAGTAGACATTTCAAGCATATTACTGCACATCGAGCCCTGGTTGAAACTCCTGCTGAGCCTGTTTATGACAGCATAATCCTCTCCAAAAATGGCAAATATAAAACGCTATTTTTTTATTTGGCCATGATGTAGTTATCCTATAGCAAAATTAGATTGACTGCACCGATAGCAATACCTACTTAACAGGGGGACACACATAAAAAAAAGGCAATAAAATCTTGAAAATGCCCTGCGATTCCTTTTTTCTCCATATTCAACTGTAATATCTTTACTGAGCTGTGAAAAAAACATCTCTGGAATAAAGACATATTGTTACAGCCTCTGAACTGGCAAACAAATGCTTATATAGTGTGCTTAACATGATGTGAAGTGTTGGCAGGGCTGGAGCCACAATCCTGAGCTGGATCCGTGCTGTTACAAGGCTTGCTCAGCCTCATAGCCTACGGACCAGGCTGCAGCAAGCACAAGCCTACTGTCCTGCCACGGTCACCAAAACCCTCTGTGGATAGATCTCACGTCACGGGGTGTGTGTAACACTGAGAAAGGAGAGGTAAGAGCAGAAGACGCTTTGAATCCTTCCCTCCACTGTTAAAGAAGAAAGGTGCACAGGGGACATTTCCCACCCCGCCGCCCCATCGCCTACATGAACAAGACGACAACTTGAGTGGAGGCTCCTGGTCTCCTCTGGAAGAGCGTAGATTTAAACTCAGACCAGCACCAGTCATGACATCAGCTTTGTGCCTCCTCTAAGAAGAGAAGATATTTTACTTCTGATTAAAAAAAAATAAATCTGAAGCTTTCCGACTATTTCTGGTTGCTTATTTTCTGATTCTATTAATGATAGTCTATTCTTAAAATACCCCTGGGAAAAACAGGCTCACCATCAAAGGTCTGAGTTACACAGGTAAGGCAAAGCAGGAGCCAAGTGAGGTACATTTTGTTGGCCTCAGGTGGCTGCAGAGACACAAAGTCCCTGAATTTGGCTGACCTCATGTCCCAAAGGATGCTGTATGCAGTTTGGATTTAGACCCTGGAGCCTTATATATTTAGGGGGCTAAGCTAGGAAAGGCCTTAAGGAAGACAATTGTTTTTAATTGCATAACATTCTAGTGGCTTTTGAAACATCTTGGGTTTTTTGGATTGGTTTCGGTGGAAATGGTGTGCAGCTAGCATGGAGCATTTCTGAGCAACACAGAAGATGTGGCAGGCACGGGGACCCAGCTGTGATGCCCACAAAAGGAGGCAAAACAATCAAAGTACCTACTAGCTCCATTTGGTCATTTATTTCCTTCAGTTTTGGGGCATTCACCCTTCAGATTACTTGCCTGGCTTTGTAGAAGCCAGCCTGGAGCTGTAGCCAACAGGAATAGCTACGGGAGGGATGGAGAAGGACAGGAACTTCAGCAGTCCCCTCACTGTAGGTGCTCCCCAGCCAAGCAGCTTGATAGCTCCAACTAACTTGCACCTTACTGACACAAATCCCTCATCCCTTCTTGCAAGATCACCTGTCTAGCTCCCATAACCCCAGAGGAAGAGTCTAAAGAACATCACCAAAACATGAAAAAAACCTCAATTAGTACAATTAACTTCACGCTTGCAGCCACAGTCTTTATTGAACCCTTTCTCCTGTTAGTCTTACCAGTTCTGATTGAAAACTGGAGGTGGTCTACAAGTCTATACTTGCATAGAGCTTCAGATCACACAAATTTCTCTATAGTTGTCTGCTAAGCAGTAATACAATACAAGATAAATCTAGTCTATATCCCTATAAAGCTATCTCTTGTTGCAGTTTGTTCTGTTTTCCTTAGTTGCAAAATATTCTCTCTTCTGCTCAAAATTCTTCTAGGAGGAGGCTGAGCTTTTTCTCATAACTCAAAAACGTGTTTTAATAAGACTAAAAAAAAAAAATATATTGGCCAGCATTTTCTGCAACAGCTTATGATTTAGGGCGTCCAAGACTGTGTATGTGTTGATTTTAAAGAGGACTGATGCCCTGGCATTTTAGGAGAAATTTCACCTGAAGCCGAGTACCTAAAATCATTAGACAACATTCAGCAGCGAGGACAGGATTTTGTTTTGCAAAGACCGACTCATAAAAGCACTTAGTCGAGTTGAGATTGCGGTGCAAGAGAAACTCTCAGTAAGCAGTTGAAAGATCTCGGCACATTTAGTTTGGAACCAGGATTAACAAAAGCTCTCAAACCCCCTCGTTGCCCGGTCTGACAGGAATCCAACCCAACGGGCTGCACAGGCGTTGTGGAGTCCCTCTAATGACCTGGGCTCGCCCGCTGCCTGCTTGCCCGGTGCCGAGCGGGCATCCCATCCCGCGCGCCCCTTCCCCGGAGTAACTCAAGGTCTGACAGCCAGTGAGGTCACCCCCAGTCTCGCCAAAGCCTGTATGCCATTACAATGAAGTAATAATGTATTTACAACACACCTAACCGCTGATGGCTTCTATTCCTGTTGGGGCTTTCCCCCCCCCCCCCGGCATTTGCACAGATGTTTTTTGAGAACTGGTCTCCAGAAAGAGCCTTGCAGAAAACAAGCTATGTCTGTTGATTCTGGCTGGCTTTTATAACGATAGTTGTTAGCACGCAGGATTTATGTTTCAAATATCATTTTAATTTCTCGGGCTGCATTTTTAACCACAAAATGTTAATTCAATGGTGTACTATAAATGCTGCAGCTCCTTTATAAAAATGTAGGACAAGCTGTTTCTAAGGAAATATTCTGAGAGCCTGATTCATAGAAATACGACTCACATACATTTTCCATGGAATTTGCTCTGAAATATGTGTGGAATACATTCTACAATAAATTACGTACTTTTGTGATTCATTAAATCCTCTCCCTGCTCACAAGTAGCAAGCTCTTCATTACACACAAAAAAGCGCAATCAGCCAAAACCAGCGACATTCTCTTTCTTATCATATTCAGTGGATGCTCTCAGTTCTGATCTTAAAAAAAACAAAACCAAAAACAAAACCCCAAAAAACAAAAAACAAACCCCAAAAACAACCAACCCCAAAAAACCCCCTATAAAAGCATTTAGGAAAAGCGCGTAAATTAAGCTGGCGTCCAGCTTTAATTTACACGAAGGCAAATTAAGGATATCTACACATGTAATTACTTCCGTGTTCAATTGAAGGAGTTAGGGCTCAGAATGACTCTCATAAAATCACAGTGATTATTAGGAATGGATGACTACTGAAAAAGACATTTCTAGGAATAGTCACTCTCATGTTATTTTTATCACTTTGTCCCAGCAACGCTAACGCTCCTTTTGGGCTTCCTACCAGCGCACATTTACCTGCGATGTGGTTTCACTGGCATGCATCTTCATGAAAAGAGAGTTTTAAGGTGTCACCTGTGATATTATTCATGTGCCATTTCAACTCGCATGTGTTGACGTTAGAAGCACTTACCTGACAGCCAGTTAGGGAGCAAAAAAGAAAAAAAAAAAAAAATCATGTGGTTTCTTTGGCTGATGACATTTAAACAACTTTAACCAACTAGCTTGGCTAGCAAAAAGCCACATACCAACCTGCTTGCAATCACTTCAACAGGATAAATGATCCCCTTTGCCCTCGTTAGGATTACAGATATGTTGAAAACAGATATTTCTGCGCTCATGCAGAGTTCAGTATCACCTGTCCCGCACCACTTCCCTCGACAAAACAATTTCTTTTGAATGCCCGTATCACCCGAGTTTAGTTGCATCCATTTTTCCTCCCGCTGGAAGCAACGCCTCTGAAATACCCCTCGTCTGCCTTCCTACGCCCTGCTGCCATTCGTCTCCGCGAACGCCAAAGGCGGCAGCCCCGCGGCGGCTGGCGAAAGGGGAGGCACCGGGGAGGGCTGCCCGCCAGCGCTGGCCTGGGGGAGCTCGGGATCCGGCCCGCGGACTCTACCGAGCGTTTTGTGCGCAAGTCTGCAGCCGTAAAACAAAAGGGGAAGAGGGAGGAGCGGACAGCGTGGCTTCTATTTTGAAGGCAAGACCCAGACTGGAAGTAGCCTACAATCACACACTTTGTACTGAGAGCCAAGATGCATTCTCTCTGCACAAAGGAAAATAAGAAATATAATTTCACCATTCTTTCTAAACGTCGTGTCCCAGCATATCAGACTCATTTCATCTTCAGATCATCCCACCATGCTCCATTAGCTACCAGAAGATGTGAGCCAGTGTTACCACCACAACAAACTCCCAGTACAACCATATCATTTCAATTCTTCACACATTTTCTTCCCGTGCACACAATGCTTTCGGTAGCTCAGTAAAAGTCTCCTCTCTCCAGTCCACTGCCACGGGCTACCAGGCTGAAACAAAGCTCAGTTTCAAAGCTGAGGCATAATGACAAAGCGGGAGGGAAAGGATAAAAGGAATAATCGGCGATAGCTGTGCCTGTGTCTCCAGAGGTTCTTCTGGCTGAGGACTCGGCCCAGGGTGGGCCATCAAGCTCTGCCGCCCGCCTTCCCCGTCCCTTCTGGGATGCGCGGTATTGAAATGCCACCTCTTGAAGAGTCGCATGGTGAAGCGGGGCAGGCTGCCAGCCCGAAAAATGTCAACATGTGAAAACCTCAAGGCCCCCGCAGCGGAGTTTTCTTTTGTCCCGTTTTCGCCTCTGCTAATACAGGTTGGGAAAGGGGCTGGCTGAATGGAAGATATTCGGGACAGGAAGCGTCTTTTGTTGTCGTTTCAGACTGTACCCGATGCGTCGGGGCCGTGATGCCCAAGGTACGAGCCTTGGCGGCAAAATAAACAGGAGTCATAAAAATAGCAAGCAGCACAAAACACGAGATTTCTGACAGGGGAAGGAGGAAAGGGCTAACAGTATCCCTGCCAAATAATCTGTCTCAGGCAAAAAAGCAGCAGGTAGCTAGTTCCCTGGATGGGATGGGATGGAGAAATAATGGCTGGATGAAGAAGTGGTCCAGAACTCAGATCGTAAAAGTCCCTGTAAAGAGCTCTCTAACAGAAAGAAATGTGCAGAAGGAGAAAGAGGGTGGCAAGAGGAAGAGAGGAGGAACACTTTTTCCTCTCCAGAGAGAATTTCAATCCAAGCGACGTTTCAGCCAGTTCCCCTTTCCCTGGTGAATCTGGACCTGACTTTGCACTCTCCGTGTCTTGCCTAGTCACTTGCAATTGTACAAAGCCAAGGCAGAAATAAATAAAAATGCTCTCAAGTTTGGCAGCATTTTGCACCTCTTTAGTTAATGCAAAACAGAGTTGCAAGGTGGGCCAATTTTTTTTTTCCTCTTGTGAGAAAAAACACACATATCTTACCAGTGTAACCATCTGTTGTGTATCTCACTTGGAGAAAAATGATGGCTACTGAGGAATGTTACTAGTCTGAAATACCACTTGAAGGGGGAAAAATGGTCTTAAAGAACACCAGGTTGAAGATAAGAGGGTGCCACCAGTGTGGCAGAGGCATCTGTAGGATTCCTCCACTTCTCCCACCGTCCTGTCCCAAGACACTCTTCTCTTGGGAGGTCAGACCTTGGGAGGTCAGCATTGCCAACAGCCGATCGTAAGTGCTATTAGCCTCTAAACAGGTTTCAAGACATGAAGGTGTGCACTGTGCCCTGCCAGAGTGGCTTAGGGTGTTGCTTGGTTTGGGGTTTGTTTTTTCCCCCCCTCTCTTCTCATTGATTAGGGAGGTATCGATACTGCTTGCCGGCTACATGTTGACCTGTTTGGACAAACCCCGAGACGTGTCCCAGACGTTTGTAGAGCTCTTACGGCTGACGCTAATCAGCAGCTCCGGGCGGTTATAGCAATGGGGCAACGATTGGGTGGGCTCCCCAAAGGAGCTGCCTTCACTGTCCTACAACTGCCCCTCAAATTTCGGTTGACCAAACTTAGAAAGCAAGCAGGGTCTGGTCGTTCGTGCAGTGTCTGTTTACACCGTGCAGGGTCTGTGTGAGAAGACATTCCCACTCCCTCAGGACTGTGGCATCTGTTAAATGGATCTTCCATTTTAAAAATTGAAAGAGTAGGAAAATCTCCTTTTTAAAAGCACCTGAAGATATTTTGGGCCATGAACCTTCACTTCTCTATTCATCTTTGAGCCGTGGATCCAAACAAGGCCACACTCCCTCTCTTTTCCCTGTCTCCTTCATCCACCCGTCACTTTATCCCTCTCAGAATTCTGCACAATAAAATAAATTATACAACTACAATGTAACAAAGCTAAAACTTTTTTTTTACAATGCTAAATTGAACAGACTGGTTTGAGTTTTTACATTTCCTGAGTACTTACAGGCACCTGCAGAGGAGCATAAGGACTGGCAGAACATGGAACACGCTATCCTGAAGTAAATGCATAACAATAAAACATATTTTGATATTGCAGCTTTCAAAAGTAATATCACAAAGTGCTTTACAAGAAGTAAGTAGAAGTTTAAGGGCAAAGAAGGTTTGAGGGCAAAGTTTTAAGAGAATGAGAGACTCAACAGTATACTCCTGAAAAACGAAAATCTGGGGGGGGGAAAGGAAGGGAAAAAATTCTCCATCAACCTAACCTAGATTTAAGTGCTTATTTCTTGCAAAACCAAACCAAACACACACAAATTTATTTAGCTTGAAAATGAAACGTTCCATTAGACCTGGAACAAAAAAAATTTTATAGACATTTGTAAGAAAAAGCAAACGACCTAGAGGGTTGGATCTATCACACTACTGCTGCTGCTTTATTCTGTAGTTCAATGAGTAGAGTGATGACGCTTAAACCTTCTGTGGTCCAAGTAACCTTTCATATAAAACCAAGTAAAAGCAAAGACAAATTTTCTCCCCCTCTGTTTTTTTTTCCATTTGCCATTTCTTTGCAGATTTGGATGTGCACGAATGCACATGCCTGGTTTTAAAAACACATTTACAAGAGTTTCATGGAGCCTAGCAGGTTGCCTACAGCCTCCAAACCCACAGTTGAAGAGCACTGGTTTGAAGAGCTCACTGAGATCTCACAGGCCTTCCTTGCCTACCTCCTGCAAGACATCTCTAAACAGCAGCACAGAGCATTCACATGCAGCTGGGGAGTTGTTTGTGGTTTGTTTTTTTTGTTTTTTTTTTTGAAAAGAAGCAGGACATCTCCACAGAAAGGATCAATGTTGGCTTCCCTCTCGAAATGAAACAGCCTGGGGATTTAAGCCACTCACCCAGGACCAAACCACACATTCAAACCACGCTATGACTCTGCCAGAGCAGGATTTTCATCCCAAGGTCTCCCACATCCTTGCAAAAATATCTTAACCCACCAAGCTTTAGGCAGGGTTGCCATAAATTTCTTTTGCTGGGGTTGTCCCTTTGTCACCTATAATTAAACATTCATGAAGGAAGGAAGAGACATGTTTATGGGTGAGGTCACTTATGTGTATTCAGTTCCCTTCAACAAGTCTGAGGCAAGTGCTGTAAGCAGCAGCCAACCCTTCACATTTTCTGGCAATTTTATGAAAAATATCTAGCCCCAATTCTGTTTTTTTCCCAGCCAGTTTGGAATGAAATTTGTAATTATTTTCAGAGCAACAGAAATGTCACTAATTAGCCTTCAATGTTTAAAAGCAATTCAGTTAAGTCTGTTTAGCAATACAGAGAAATTCAGCTGGACCATTAGGACAAGCAAGCAACTCAAGACATCCTTAACTGGCCAGGCCAAACTGAAGGAGTACTAAGAAAAAAAAAAAAAAAAGGTGGAAGAGATAAGTTTTGGGTGAATACAAGTTAGAGAAGCAAGAAGATGAAGTGGAGAGCTCTGCAGCAAGCTGGCTTGAACTGGACGGAGAAGCCAGGGAGAGCAGGGCAAGAATCTGCGTGGGGCCACTGCAAGGCCAGGGAACCTGCAGCAAAAAAAACCTCCGAACATCAGAGTAATTGATGGACCTGTTAGCGTTTCCAAACGGATTGCCCTCGGTCTAATGCAGAAAAGCAGGAGCAAAACTGAGATTCTTCTCCTCTTAGGCACCTTGCTCCACAAAGCGACAAAAGCTCCCAAAATGTTCATGAGAAGGGGCAAGACTTCCCCAAGACATGGGCTGGGAGATGCGGCAGGGGCCAGGCATGGAAGCAGCTGCACCATCTCTGAAGACGGTGTGCTTAATGAGCCCCCTCCGTGACCCACGGGGAACTCCTCGAGCTCTCCCCGAGTAATGCATCTTCACGACGGCCTTTGGCTGCGAGCCACGATGGAGGTTTCCGTGATGACAGGAGAAGCCAGGGTCCCATGGTGTCTGAGGGGACGGGGCCACGGCCCCACCAGCTCTGCCATTAATCCATCCCTGGGCAGAAGTGGCGAGGGCTGAGTGCGACATAAAAATCCCATTTGCTGGATGTACTGGTAAGTGTACTTCATCGTGTCCACAGGACGCTTAGGCAGAGCTGCTTTTTCCTCTCCTGATGAAAGGTTCTGCCTAAAGTCTGGAAATTCCCTTAAAAACACACACACACAGACAAAATCACCATGGGAAAGCTGGGATAGGTGGCAGACCAAGCTTTAGGCAAGCTGACTGATGACACAGCAAGCAATACCACAGCCTATAAAGGGCCAGAGGTCTTTCCTACGGGCACAAACTTCACAAAACCTACCAGCCAACTAAAAAGGGTTGAAACTGTGTTTCAGAAAAATACAGATAAGAAAGACACAGATTCCTCTGCCTTGTGACAGCAAGCACGAGCCAGGAACATTCAAGGCACTTGGATTTTTAGCTGACAGATAACCTCATGAAGGCAGTCAAATGACAGATTACCACAAAACACCAACACAACCTGAAACCTATTGCTAGTCAAACAAATTTAAAAAAAAAAAAAAAAAGAAAGGAAAATTGTTGTGCATAAGGAGAAAAAGGAAAGGAAACAGCTATTCTGCAAGGTGTAATGAGAAATCATTTTGGCTTCACCAAGCATTTTAATCTCCTGACACAAACAGGGAATTGAGTAGTTCTGTGGTGATCTTGCGGATGTACGGTATGTCCAACATCCCTGGAAGGAGAATTTTCTCATGTGATCTTGAGCTGGGCTTTGGCGAACATGAATTTAGTGGGAAAAGGATGTCGTACTGTCAAAGGATTTCACAGTCTAGACCTTACTGGGTAATTAACTGAGCAGCTCAGCTTCATATGCTTTCGCTTGAATATTATCCTTCCCAATTCTGTAATTCTTCCTTGCTTTAGCTGAAAATTTTTACCCCCCAGTACTGAAGACTGAAGAGCAACCAAATAAACGTGGATGAGTAAAAAGGTACTCTTCCACTGAATCGCTACATTAAGGTCGCATACCATCTCTCGTGTTTACTAGAGGGGAAAAGACTGATGCACTGTGCATGATAATAAGTGAATATCAGGTTCTTGTGCAACACCAAACACTGCACAGTTCTAAGACCAAAATGCAAACAAGAGAGAATCCTCCGGGTTGTATAGCTCTACTGCTCCTTTTCTAAGTTTACAGTCAATAGCCATCACTGCAAAAATCACCGTGTTTTACTTCATAAAGTTCTTCATCAAAACCACAAATTGTACATATTATGAATTGTACAGAATTAAATTTTAAGTATTTGGCTTAATTAATTTATGCAACTGCCCCTGATGCATATGCATGCACAAGTGACTGCAAGCAGTTGAGAGATGTACAACGAGCCTAGCAGTGAAACAAATATCCTTACAATCAGGACAGCAGCTTTTAAACAAATCCAAAACATTAAAAGAAGCCTGCTCTTTACCAGAAACCAATTGACCCCTTTAAAGAAACACTAAATCATTAAAAAATTTAGCAATAAAGAATCCAGAGTTAACATCTTTTCAAAGTTGAAAGAAGAACAAACCCTGTTGTTGTTTGTTTTATTTTATTATATGTTTGCCTGCTGCTACCTGTGCTGTGCCAGCAACTTGCAATAAAAATGCAGAAGAGTTGCAACGTTTAGATCCGAGGACAACCTCAGCTTGGTTCAGAGGACTATCGCTGTACTGAGGCAGGCAGCGTATCGTCGTACACGCACAGCTCAGGTGTGACAATAATCTAGTGTGATGGCTTGTAATGATCCACATCCGCTGGGCGCTCAAATTAAAAGGCAACTAATTTGCACGTATCTAATTTCTTGAGTCTGAAAACTCAAAGAGCAGGAGGCAGCGTATCAGAACCGATGAAATCAAAGAACAAACTTTTTTTTTTTTTAACCCATATCACATAATGCCATTTCAATAATTCAGAAGAAAGTTCATCACACTTTTGTTTATTCTCGCCCGTTGGTTTGCTTTGCGATTTTTGTGAAGGGCTTTGACTAAGCACGGAAGATAGATGGCCATTCCTGTAGTATTTCCTTCTTTGTCGAGCTCATAAATAATAAAATCTTACCAAACATTTTTTTTTTTTTTTTTTTTTTAAATCCAACCTGGTTTCCAGGTTTGGGAGGACACCCTGGGTACAAACTCAGACCGGGAAGAAGCTCCAGAACCGTAGCACCCAGTACTTCTGCAGTCTGGGTAAATAAGTGCTGTGGAACCAGAAGCTGCCACACTGGGTAAGAACAGAGCTGGGTCACACTAGCTATGCCAGGCATTGAGAGATGTCAGACATATTTGACCTCCTTGGATTAATCCAAAGCCCACTGACGAACCAGAGACATTAGATAGTGTATACGTGGAGGTGAAACCACGTAAAGCTATACTTATCTCTGCCTCATGTCATGCTTCTCAAAAAGAGAGTCCGGTCTGAATCCCACGGAGAGATCCCTTACTGCTGGCTGGTCTGCAATGGGACTGCAGATTTGAATCCCATCTTGAACCGCAGCAGGTGCCTAGATACGGCTCCTTTCCCATCACAGAATCATTAAGGTTGGGAAAGACCTCTAAGATCATCAAGTCCAACTGTCGACCCAACACCACCATGCCCACTAAACCATGTCCCAAAGTGCCACGTCTACACATTTTTTGAACGCCTCCAGGGATGGTGACTCCACCACTTCCCTGGGCAGCCTGTTCCAGTGTTTGACAACCCTTTTGGTGAAGAAATTTTTCCTAATGTCCAATCTAAACCTACCCTGGCGCAACTTGAGGCCATCTCGTCTCATCCTATCACTTGTTACTTGGGAGAAGAGACCAACACCCACCTCGCTACAGACTCCTTGCAGGTTTCATAGACATAAAATCATCACTATGCTACTTCTAACAGACATTCAGTGAAAGCACAATGTACCCAAGCTGGGGAACTTTAGAGGTCTGCTTGCAGATATTACTAAGATTCCTTAATTTCCAAAGGACATTTTTTCATGAACAGCATATACTTCCTGAATCTATCCAGATTTAGATGTAGTACTTATCACATTATAGTAATAGCATCAGCAATAACCTATAAAGTGAACTTGCAGCACATGATTGCAGAAGACTGGCTACAATAGTAAACATTGAAGTGCTGATTCTTCACCTGGAAGAAATCTGCAGTGTTTCCTGCAGCTGTACCCATTTCCTAGCACAGAATCAGGCCCCTAGGTTTCAAAGCAAGAATTTTTTGAAGACTAATACTAAATTAGAAAAATATTATCTGAAAAAATTATAGCCTTTGCATTAGTTTTTAGAGTTTACCTTCATTGCATAGAGTTCTCTATCAGTATTTTTGAGCTTAAAGCAACTCAACAGTATTTAAACATGCTATGCTACTGGCCTTATTTGGGATGAAAGAGATAACATAGCCTGTAGTTCAACACTTGCTGAACATATTTTCTATGTCTGTAGGTTTTGCTTAACTACCATTGCTTCTATCTCAAGTAGTCATAAGTAACATTTATTAATTAATGGGATATTTGCTGAAGTTCGTTTCCTTTCTTCTTTTCTTTTACTGAAAAAAGGCACAGGGGGACAAGCAGAGAAGAGCTGAAGACATGCGTATTCCATTTGAAATCCGTGATTAAAAAGCTTAAAAATTCAAATCAACGTAAAAAACTGTTTTATTTTAATACTGTGGAAGGTTTCAGTGAACTCCATTATTTTCACTCACTATTTGCTTGAATAATTTAGGCAAGAAAGCTAAATTATACATAAAGTGTACAGTTAGAAGAAAAAGTTCATGCACAGCCTCGGGCTATAGCCATCCCCTAATGATGTCTGTAGTCAGTGGAAAAGAACTCGTTAGACTGAGAGTAATTTCTCAGGGTTTAAATTTTTTTCTTAAAGCAATAATGTTCTTATAAAAATCTGACAAATAATACACTAAACCAAAAGCCACAAAAGAAAGGCCATTCCTAAAACCACAGCCTTATAACTTTTCATTTCATTTCACTGGAAATCTGGCTTTTCACATACTATATATTCTTGTTGGCTGTCTTCAGTGATCTGATTAAATGGGGAAATGCACATCTTGATATCATCCAGCTCCTACTCTGTTTAGTCAGAGACCTAAAGTTTGCAGGGAGTTAAAATAAATGCTATGCAGCTCTCTGAGCGAAACCGAAATCTGCTGTGAAAGAAAGTTACTTTTACACTCAGTACACAGTCACTTTTGCTAGTAGTTGCAACTTGCTCCGTTACTGTATTTAAGGAGCAACTCATACCATTAAACATTTACGGCCTGATTTGCTCAAGTTTTACATGCCCTTTGAACTTGACTAGAGAAAACGTGCATGCCAAAATGGACCAGCTTACCAATGCTCAATAAATTGCTTCACCTCTGATCTCACATCTCTTCTTTCCATACCTCAAGATCAGACGCTGCAGAGAGCAGAGCTCCTGACAGCAGCAAACTCGGTTTGAGCTATGCCATGAGCATTAGTAAGAACAAGAAGTCATTGTATGGAAATTAGCTAATATGAAGTTTGTTGATCAGACTTACCATCTTGTGATCAAAGCACCTCAACTAGATCAGAGCGACAGGGAATTTTATTCAAATTACTCCTTAGAATCCTTTGCATGAAATGAATAACTTTCTATAATATTAATGGTTTTACATCACTTTATACTTGTATTATTCTGTCACATTAGTTTAACATTACTACCATGTACAGTGGTTTAGCATTAATGTGATCAGAAGAGAAATTACACCTGCACTTTCATATTGTTATATTGAAATCAAGGTCTTCTATGACACTAATACGAAGCAAACCTCAATAAAATATAGACTTTGTAATATAAAGACATTTTTTTATCATGTTGGAGCAAGAACACGTATTATTTCTTCTCAAAATCACTTGCAGCGCGGCACCCAAGCAAGGCGGTGGGGGGAACGGTGCTGTGTCAACCTGAGGTAGAAATCAGTGCAGCCCTTCACTGTCCGTGAAGGAATCCTGCTCCGCCGGAGACCCACGTTGCCTCCCAGGCTCTGTGGGTTACGCGTGCTCCCCCAAAACCATGCACAACGGAGCAGAAGTGGTGAAGCCCAGTTCCCTTGAGGCAGATGAATTACTGCCTCCCAAATTTCAGCAGTAGCGTGGGCCACTGAACAGTCACTGAGTTTCCATGGCTCTCTAGCAATCCTCTCCCATTTGGTAAGAGGACCTGGACCAGAAGGACTGGAAGGTCCTCTACAACCTGCCTCTCTCCTCTACGGCATGTGGTACAGCTCAGAAGCAGCAAGCTTGGAGTAACACAGGAGGGACGGGCTTTTGGTCCTCTTGGGACATCTCCTCCAGCAGGTTCGGGACAGAAAAGCCAGGGGACCCAGACTGTAAAAATAAAGTGGCATAACCAACACACTTGCAGACTATAGCTGGAGGACAAGGACATATAGATGGTTTAGGGAAAGACAGAGCACAAAGTACTTGGCTAATGGGTGGGTGGAAAACAGGGACTAGTGCTTGCAGACGTAGCTCGGACAGAGTCAGAAAGAATACGGGCTTCATAGCCAGCTCTGAGACAATCCTGACCTCTCCTGTACCCGACAACAGCTAGATGCAATAGAGAACAGTGCCCAGCAATTCCCCGTTCGAGTTAAGCTTTTTGGGATGTCTCACATTATAAGTAGAAAACTTCCCTGCTCAAAACAAACCTCTTGGCTTATTTTATTTACCTTTCTGGAGGATGAGGATGAATACACTATAGAGCAGATGAGTTCATGAAAAACAGAATAAGAAAAGCAGAGCAGAAGACTTCCAAGTCCCAAACAGATGACTTCCAAGTCCCAACCATTTCCCTTCCACCGAGCATAGAGGTACGTCCTCTCTAGCTCTGCCCCCGGCTCGTGCGACGGTAAAGAGCTCTCCCCAAAGACACACTGCCAAAGAATCATGTAACCCCATGCCATGAAAACAGATAACACACCAAAAGCACCCAGTGACTCGGGCATCTAACGAAGTGCCTCTGTGTAAGGACAGTCAGTGCTGGATCTCCGAACCCACCATTTAGCATACTAACGACCTCCTCCTCCCCAGGAACTGCTGTATTAGGTAGGTGTTGACTTCAACGTCACCACATAGCTGAGACAAGCACCACTTATCCCTCCTTCAACCTTAATCCCACAATGCTATCCTAAACCCAAGATCTCATTGCTATGCTTTTTCTTCTTTGTTAAAATAGAGGAGAAACCCTCATTACGGTTATCACTAAATATATTTCCTCTACTTACTATATTTCCTCTTACACTAGAACCCACTACCACCTCTCTGCAGTTTCTCTGGCAGAAATACTTGCAGAACTAAAGGCAACGGGACTGGAATCTCCCAGTTTTAAGTGAGAGAATGGTTTTAAACCTAGAAGCCAGCAATCGTCAGGAAATGTCTCTACAGAAAGCAACAGAAAACCATATTCACTTTTTTATTTATTTTTTATTTTATTAATTACAAAAATTTGGTTTACTCTTAAATGATAGAGCCCCCTGCTCCCAAAGTCCAGTTAATCCACGTCAAATTGGTTCACCATTGCCTTTAAAAGACGTCCCTCTGCCCACCCTCAAAGGCACAGTCATCGGCTCTACACACCAACGGCTTTCCGCCTTCGCACAGCCACCACGTGGAGTTCCCTCCCGAGAGCTTTCCTCCTGGCTCTTTGCCACGCCGCCGTCATCGGGAGATCCCAGCAGAGCAATGCTGCACCGGAGCTGGGAGCTCTGCACATATTTCGGTCACTGAAGCTTTCCAGGCAGTGGCAGGGTAGGGAAGCGTTTCTTTTTTTAAGCACAAGGCCACATTTATAGCTGCTGGTTTGTTCGCTCACGTTACCATTGAAAATCCCACAGCCGGCAGACCCACTCGGCCGTAGGAGGTCATCCTGGCTGGGGCAGGCTGAGCGCACGCTGAGGTGAAAGGCAACCATCATAGTGCACTTCAACAGCCTCAGGCCCTATTCCTGTAGTCCTTTCCTGCGTGCCCATAGCTAAAACAGCTTCTCCCTTTGGGCTGGTTTGATGCTCAGCGCATGCCTCCTTCTCTCAAGGGATTTCAGGTCAAGCTTTCCATCGGCGCTTGAGCAGGATCGCCGCAATGCCTGAACCGCGTCGCTGGTCCCGCGGTGACACCGCCGCTGCCCGTTGAGCAGTGAAGGAGGCAGCACGGGGACTTTGCTGCCCGATCCCACCTGCCATATCAGAGGAGATCGCAGCAAGACAGAAAGAGCTACAAGGAGGACCCACACTTCAGTTCCACTTAAGCACGTAGATATAGAGACTGATCAGACTTGATTCCCTAACCGTGCCCATCATGATAGTTTGCTGTCATTGAGGAAAGCTCCCCTTCCTTTTCCTCCTAACCGTCCTCAGAGTAAAACACTTTATCCAGAAGCACAAACACTTGCTCATCAAGCTGGATTTTTCTCTAATGCCAGAATTTGTACAAAATAAAATACACTGACTTAAGGAAAACGGTGAAGTTGAGCTCTACAATGATGGCGACAAGAGAACAGCCTTAATCAGAACGCTTCAAAGTCTCCCAAAAATATCATCTCGGGATCCTGAGTACTTACTAAATAATTTGATAGCAGTGCTGCCCAGTACAAGGTGTTTGTGGACAACAGCTTGTTGTAAGCAGGTGCTTTGCTAGACCTAAATGTGACACTCCAGCAACCAAACAGCTAGATGTTGATCAAGTTGGGCAGGTCAAAATATCAACCGCTGAAAGCCGGAAGATGCTTCAGACATGCGTGGAAGTATTTCTGCATCCACCGAGCAGCGTTGCAGCTTCTTCTGCCCTCGCATCCCTCACCCGCCCCCAGCACTGCAGAAAACAGATTTTGCAAGCGTGGTGTGCTCAACCCCTTCGTCTAGGTAGGACGAGCAGGGGAACGGGCAGAGCCTTTCATATTGCAGCTGTGAAGCTGCAGGGGACGCGTCCCACACCGAACCACTGCAGACTACTGCCTCCGCTCTCTCTGCCGAGACTCTGGTGGTAGAAGGAGCCAGGACTGCCCGACCACAGTTTGTCAGGGCTAAATCTGAAATTAGCCTCAAAATAGAGTTTCTTCTGGAAATCATGTTTATTCCAAATAGCACTTTGCGTATATGCTTGGGAAGAGAGTTTTATTCAAAATGAAATGTGAATTTATTATGTTTTTAAACCTCCAAGGCTCCATTTTGGTATTTAAAAGTGTGGCCAGATTTTCTGAGTGATGGGAACTCTTGCTTTTGAGGATGCTTTGGAAATCCAACCGCTGCCATTTAAGAGCCTTTACAATTTTCTCCCCAATTATGCCTGCTGAACGTTGAAAAAAAAAAGAGTCTTCTGAAATTTTTAAAAACATGCTCTTAATTATATAAGTCTTTAAATTGCTCTTCTCTGTTATAAAATTAACAGCTCATCTTGAAGAGAGAGGGAAAAAAAAAATGGTATTCATCTTTATTTAGACACTGACGCAAATGAGAGGCAAACTGCTAAGCACATTCAGGCTGGGCCTCAGTAAGCAAGCACCAGACCACAAAGCCATCGATTATGCAGCCATGAGGGACCAACATGCTCAGCTGGCGCAGGCCACGGTGCTTCGAGAGCTGATTCCTGGGAAAGATACCTCTCAGAAAAACTTGACATCTCCTTTTGAACATTTTTCATGGTGAAGAATGTGTTGCCTTTCCCTCTCAGCCTTTGGGAAGTTCATGATCTTCACGCTACTGCATTTTGAGTCTGAACTGGTCTAGCTCCACCAGACATGGGTTGGGCATGGGGGGACAGAGTGGGGACAGAGCTGTCCTGTGGTAGGGCTGGAGGACAGGCTGGGGAGTCTCCTGAAACCCCTTTTGGGGACTGCACTGGGATGTGGCAGATTTAACATGATCCGTGTGTTCCCCACGGATGTTCTCCCAGAAGGTGATCAAGTCTCCCATAACTTTCAAGCTAACCAGGTTGGGTTTCCTAAGCTTTTCACAGTAAATCAGGTTTTCCCTTCCTTTAGTTATTCTTGTGGGTTCTCTGCTGCTCACTCCTCTATGCTTTTGAAGCCCACACACCAGAACTGTTGAAATCCTGACAGTTGCTCATCCCAAGTCAAAGAGCTTTGACATTTATTTGCTTACTCGGACACCATTTCCATCAGCCTTTATGACTTTGGGACCTTTACGCACCAAAACCTCCCCACTTTGCCCACAAGTAGATCCATTCAGCAATCAGCATAGGAAAAGATCTGCAAGGCTGATAACCTTACATACAGGTATCAAACTACCACAGAGGTTTTTTACTCAGGACTACGTTTCTCAGTAAAGTCTTCGCAGTGACATTGCGCAGCACTACTTGTTACAGGGGATGGGAAATGTCCACAGGCTGAAAAGCAGGAGGCGGCTGATGCTGCAGGATCGACTCCATAAGCAACCTTATAGATCCTGTAACACTGCAAGCAACCACCTCAAAATCTCAACCTCTCACTTAAAATCAATTTAGGTTTCTAAATTTTTTTTTTTTTTTTTTTTTTTAAATTCCAATTATTCCTGCAGGAAGGCTGCTCCAGTCTCACCCTTCAGATGGTTAGGCACCTTTTTCTCATGTCCAGCCTAAATGTATTCACAGCCAACATACAGCCATTTGTTCTCATTTATAGCCATTTGTCCCTGTTCTGATGCAGTGTTAGAGGGTAGCATTTGCCTGCCACAAAGGACACCGAGGACAGTGGGATTCTCGCCATTGACTCCCAAGGCTCTGGAATAGGTCACTGCGGTAGGCGGGGGGCAGGGGGAGAGAAGGGATAATCTTCATCTAGAATACAGAAATATGAGAATAATCATATTCAAGAAGCTACTTTAGTCTGATTTGTTTATACATTATCTGAGCATTTTATTTTATTATGCATTTTAATAATGCAAGGGCTTAAAAGCTGGAAATGAGCATATTCCATGAGCTCAATATATTTCAGTTTGTACATCATCAATTGTTTTTCCTGGCGATTATGCAGTTTTACTTTATCATCCCTTTGATAACAATTTCTGCATAAAATCTGACTTTATATTTCATTTTTCCCCGTCTGTTATCTTAGCAAAATATATCCAAAACACCCTTTGTACTGCTGTACTAATATAACAGATCAGGAGAAGCTGTGGCATAAGAAATCAAAACCATAATAATGTCTTTGGGTTTTGCATTTTAAATACTGCATTCATTGTTGCACTGAGGTTTGAGATCCCTTTTCAGACATTACTGAGATTACCTTTGGTAATGCCTATTTCATTGTACTTTGATATAAAATAATGTATGTCATAAATCATCTAAGTGACTGTCATTAGAGTGAAAAGCACCTACTTATGATATGTAACAATTTGCTTTTCTAATTTGAAGAGGATTGAGGTATTTTAATTATATAAGGTCTAAAGCCCTTGTGGATGAAATTACAATTCAATGTAAAATCACTTTCTGCACAGAGCTGTAAGTTAGGAAATGATAACAGCTATACTCATCAATTTGTACTTTTTGGGTGGACTAAATACAGGCACAAATGGAAACAGTTTTAATGGGCAAAGATCCATAATTTCAAAGTAACCAAAAACCCAAGACAACTCTTCTTGTTTTTAACTTTAAAAAAAACCCAAACAAACTGTTAACACAGTAGACAAATCACCTTTACAGATTATAAGCAGACATTCTTTCAACGTAAAGAAACACTGAAATTTTGAGTTGTAGGAACTTCATGGAAGTACAGGCAGGGTTGAACAGAGGCAGCTATTTAAAATTATCGGTGTGCTTCACATTTTCAAGATTGCTTCCATTTGGAAGTGAAATGGGGGTTCGGAGCTTTTCTGTGCAGAACAATTTAAAATTATTGGAGCACTTCACTTTGAAGGTGATCAGGGCTCAGAATGTGTACATTGTAGAGAGATTTAAAATGATGAGAGCTCTTCAAATTGTTTAAAACATTGATTTTTTTATAAAATTGATTTTTCAACGTTTTATTTCTTCAGTGGCTGGGTAATTACAGTAGACCAGAAGCTGAGGTGCTTCTGTCTCAAACCAGGACTTGCTTTCAGCCTCCCTTCCCTTCTCATTCTCTCTCTTCTCCCCCCCTCCCTTCTCTCTTAATAAGTTTTCTGGTTTCCCTCGCTGCTGGGACAGACACATCACGCTTTGTTCTTGCTCATAAATCTCTCTCTGACCAAGGAACCAGGAAGTTATTAGGGGTGAGGAAAAGGTCAGGTTGAAAATTCAGTTTGATCAGACCTGTTCTGGCAAAATAGCACTATACCCACCTTGGAAAGCAACGCCAAACACAACTGGGATCGGACTTTTAATCAGCCTTTCGTCCAGAAGCACCCTCCGATACGTCTCACAACGGAGGTTACGGGGACTCCGAGGGATTAAGGAGTAACCATTAGTCGGGATTTAGTTACATGCACTTACAGGGGCACACGCACGGCTTTCCCCAAAATCCCTTCTTCTCTTGCTAAACATGAGCAACAATACAGAAACCCCCACCGATTCATTAAGCAGATTTAGATGTGCAGCGCTTAAGAGAGAAACATAGCTTTCCCCCAAAGATTTGGGCTCAATCGGACACGGTGCGGATGAATACAACATTTGCATTCTTTCTCATATTTATGGATCGAGATTTTTTTTTTTTTTAATAGAAATACAAGTACTAAGCCTCCAGACTAAAGAGGGCTTCTAATATAGACTATATTCAGGATGCCATGGATGTGTTGGGGCAGAACAGGCTTATATCAACCATATCTTAGCTCGTGTAAAGCAGCAAAGCTCAGTGGGGACCAGAGGAACCAGGAGGTTCCACTCTGCTAAAGATTCCTCTAAATAGATCAGTTTAAGTCAAAGTATGACTGTTTGGCAATAATGAATAATTACTCGCACAAGGAATCCTAAGGCATCTATATAACTTAAAAGTCTGCGATTTGCCCTAGCGCTATCATTCTCAGAAAAAAAAAAAAACCAAAACACTTCACTGATCCTCCAGAAGTACATCAGTGCATCTCAACAGAGAGGGGATGAAGCATTAATTTAAAGGAATAATAAATAAATAACTTCTTAGGGAACAATTTCATGGATATATATTTTTATACAAATACTCACACACATGCACATATAGAAGCTGATTGGTAATTTCTCCTAGTCCAGAAGATCCTCCATTTGCCCGTTTTTAAAATAAAACTATTTTGCCAAGGTTTGAAGTAGAGCTTTATATATTTTGTAAAAGGCCATATCAAAGTAAAATGAACATATTACTGAATTTTTGTCAGCTTGAAATAACACCTGCCACACACAAGGTCTTTAGCCTTTCATGCACATCATAACTTCAGTCTAAATTTAAAGGAACAGGGAAAGCAATAGAGCAAAGCTACCCAGATGTTGTACGGTCTGTGCAATTGTAAATTTAAAAGTACCAGCTTTCCATCCAGATTTTAATGCACCAGAAACAATATGAAAATTCCAAGCCACACTGGATTATTGAAATGTCTGGCCATTTTGAAATGAATTTTGGAACAGATGTACAGAGGTAGGCAATAAAGCTGTGATAATAAGGAACATTTCTACATCATCTCACAAAACTACTAATCTATAATGAGGACCAAAACTATTCATGAGAGAGGGTGGTTTTCATTATTTTTTTTTTTCAGCTCCAGTTCGAGTATTCCGGTTCCTTTACTCGGTTGTTAGATTTTGTTATTGTTGTAAAGCATTTGGTAGCTATCTGACATTATCACTTCTAACCCACAACACAGGCAAGCGACTAAGTAACTTCATTTCTTCTTCTTCTTTATTGAAGGCAAACAGCACCGAAGGAGAGCAGCTTAACTAATTTATTGTGCTTTACCTTATTACAATTAACTTCAAAATCTGTGCTTTTTGACAGTGGCTACTGGCTTTAGACATCTCCTTTGGGGTACTCAAATTGAGACATCATGAGAGACATCTGATTTTAAGACAATGCAGAACATCTGCACCCCAGAACAAATGCTGGGTACCCCAAAACCTAACACCCCCCCTCCCCCCCAGACCCAGCTGTTCTGAAGTTTTTGCTGTTAACACAAAATAATGTCCCAAAAGAAAGAAATTATTACACTCTTGGGTAGACAAGGTAGAGTAAATCCTTCATTAGACCAAGCAGAAAAGATGGAGAGAGCAGGCAAGCTTTAAGCTCCCAACTGCTTCTGCAGGTCACTGAAAGCAGAGGTGGTGCCTTCTTTTAAGCTTTCAGGTGGCCTGCAGAAGGGCTTATGGGCCTGAAAGCTTGTCTAATGTTACTAATAGATAGCCAACTAAATTACTTTGTCTACTAAAAGGTATCATCACTTCCAACAAACCTCGTCATGCTGACATAAAGCAGATTAGTCAGGCAAGTTGGGTGCTGTGCCAGATTAGGCTGCATACCAAAGGCTTGAGTTTACACATATTACTCACTACATTTTTCAGCCTATCTGTTCAGTTCATCCTGTTCTGAAAGAGGCACAGACACGCAGTAATCTGGGTCACTCTTAATTTCAAGGTTGCTAGATTTAAGCCATGGGGGTTTTTTTGGGGGTTGTTTTTTTTTTTTTTTCCATCGGGGACATGAAATTTTGGTCTGGATCTGAACATCCCCAAGCTGTGCAGAGCCATCTCACTCTTCCACAGCACAAGGAAGGAGCAAGAGACTGAGGGAGGAAGGAATAACACCTAGTTCCAAATGAAAGAGCAACGCTACCTTTATTTAGGCAAGTTATCCCCTGGAGCTTGGCCAGCTCCCTGAAGCATTAACCTGAAGGCAGGTGACTGACAGCGCTGGCCTGACAGTCAACAGATTCTCAGCTTTTAAATCTCTGCCAAAAACCAGCAATCGGGCAGCTAGAGAGAAACTACTGGGCTGCTTCAGGGAAAGCTACCGACTTCCGAATCGCCATTTCCCACTCTTCTTCCCTTTTCCTTGGAAGTTTCCTATCCAAAAACCTGCTTAACGCTTATGAAACAGGAGAGGAACACAACCCAAGATAATTTTGCTTTGGTATGCACCTGCCCATTCACTCCAACCCCACCCAACAACTGCAGAGTTTTAGAAGTTTTTCGGCTTTGTTTTTGCTTCAGGTACACGTATAACACTCCCTGTGCCTTGTGCAGGTCACCGGAGGATGAGAGAATGTCACAGAACGAGTTTGCTGTTTTCTTAACCCGAAGAAAGGCCGTACTTAGCGCACTCTTTCACACCCACCCATGCCTCTGAGATAGCACATATTTCTCCTTGAACAATTTCGTACGGTTGAAAGTATGGGGGGGGAGGGGGAAAAAAAAAAAAAAAATTGCTGAGTAGAATTTTTCATCCGGTCTGTGCAGTTTGATGGGCTGGGGGAAGCGAGGGTGGGAAAGAGGAGAGCAGCAAAGAGGAGGTGTCCAAGGACGTCAGAAGCGGTGCCGGTCTCACAGTCACGTTGGCTGCAGCTCCAGCTTCCCACGATGGCACTTCTCTAACAGCACAGCTGGCCCCCGCGCCCCAAGCCAAGGATCCCGAGCGATAACCGCGGCAGTGGCCGCGCCAAGCGCCGGGGCGGCGAGCGCGAGATATATCGCCGAGGCGCGGGGAGGCAGCAATGTGGCACTTCTCGACGCGACACCTCATGGGTCAGCCCGATGCAAGACTGCTCCGTGTCCATTTGGCCACATCTCCCTCCCTTTGGTGTGAAATCGTCATTTTCTAGTTAGTCACACTTGTGTTCCAGTTCCGTGCTCCAGCAGAGTGAAGAAAGGTTTAATTTAATAGCAAAACAGTTAAAGGTCCAAGTGCTACGATTACGTATAAGACAACAACTTGGAAAGTTAACAACAGCCTTGTAATTAGGGATCTGAGTGAGACATCGCAAAGTTCAGGCTTGAATCCATGTTCTGCCACAGCTTTTCTGTATTATTTTTGGACAGTCTCTTAGTTCTGTATGATTCAGTTCCCCCCGTCTGTAAAATAAATGCTTCTTTCCTTTCTTCGCATCTTGAATTACATGCGTTTACTGTACTGAAATCCACGGAGCCCAGATCTCATCCGGGACTTTGAAGAATTGTATAAAAGAAATCACTACGATTACTTAGACACACAGAGGCGCGTGCATGCACAATGAACCATTCAAATGACTGCTCCAGACTCACTCACTCCTTCCAAAACGCAGAAGAAAGAATGCTCTCCTCTTCCTAAAGGCTGTTCCAAGCAGTAGACTGCTTGTCCACGCTTTAGACATAAAAGCCAAGACAACGTTCGAGTATGTAAAGAAAACAGAGTATTTCCAAGGATGGTGAAAGTTTGGACGACTTACAAGTTTTTGTATGTTTTAATGCATTAAACTAAGGAATATAAATTAGTATTTACCTTACAACAACTGCAAACTCTCCCTCAGCTTTCTCTTTCAAAACACTATGCTGCATTTCCAGGGCGTGTGCTGATGGAGCGGATTCCAACTTTAGCGGTGCCTCATGTCAGAGGGGAAAAAGCTAATTGTGGGGTCCCCCATCCCACCTGCCTATCCTACACAGCCTTTTAGTTTTATGCAGAGGTAACAGCTGCAGAAGGGAAGTGATAAGAGAACAAGAGGGCCTGATATAGTGCTCTAGATGTGTTTAATACAGCAAAACTATATGTTCTTAAATTGTCATACAATTTTATTTCGCAAAATAGAAAAATGAAAGATTAGTGCAGACACCACACAAACATTGGCTCCTCAAACTCACGGGGCATCGGCCAGAATACATAGCCCGTGGCACACAGATTCACATCTCCAGCTTCTTGACTCAAAGCACAATTTTAGCTAAGGCTGAGAGAATGCCTAAACCATGCAGCACAAGGAGCACTCATTTGTGAATAGGGATGGATTCTTTGTCAATCCATCACAGAGAATCAGAATACTTTGCTCAACAAATATCAAAACAAAGCTTTTTGACTGAAACAGTTTACCAAATTCAACATAAATTTGTCAGGAAAAAATATTGCCAAATTCTGAGATCCTCTTTGGAACTTAATAGCATGATTGGGAACAAAGCTTCATAGAACAGAGTGTTGCATTTGGAAAGCAGGTATCCATGTGTACACACCTGAGCTGCTCTCAGAGCGTCCTGGTCCTGACCCATCTACTCATAAAGAGTCTAGAAATAATAAAAGTAAAGTAATTACCCGCAAAGACTAGAACAGTAGCATAAATACCTAATTGGGTAACTGCTGCCTCTGGATATTATTCTGAGTACTGTACTGATTGCTCTCAAATCACAAGACCGAAAAAGACCTCAAGAAGTCCTCTAACGCACCCTTCCCCAGTCATCCCACAAGACAGGGGTGACTATATTAATTTCATTGCTAATAAATGCTTTTCTAACCTGTTCCTACTGACCACCAATAACAGAAACTTCACGGCTTCACCAGGCACTCTACTCTAGTCCGCTGCTATCATTATTTCTGGAGAAGTTTTCCTAGCATCTAATCTGGAACTCTCCTGCTGTGATTTTGGCCCCAGCACAAACTTGTAAAACAGGTAATTAATTTTTTCGAAAGCCTTTAATGTACTGAAAAATATCTACGTCTAACTGCAGATAGTGTCTCTTAGAAGACAAGAGAACTTCAGTTTTTCCAATTCCTCCCCATAAGCCATCTTTCCCAGACCTTTGATTATCCTCATCAGTGTTATCCTCTGGACTCTTTCCAACTGACCCGCATTGTTTGAAGAAAAGTAGCAAACCTATCCGACACCTTATCAGTGCCGAGTAGTACATATGGTGTCTTGAGAGGTAGATGCTTAGTAAGTTCTTAGTACAAGGACTGCCTTTCTTTGCAACATAGTGAGGTTTGGTTTTTTTGTTTTTTTTTTTTTTTTTTTAAAATTTGCAGTCAGCTTGTGATCTGGCTATAATTCACCAAAACCTTTCTAAAGCGTCGTCGCCTGCCCAGTAGTTACGCATCCCACGCTCATGCAGTTGATTAC
Organism: Oceanodroma leucorhoa; assembly: GCA_030449065.1. Classification (NCBI taxonomy): domain Eukaryota; kingdom Metazoa; phylum Chordata; class Aves; order Procellariiformes; genus Oceanodroma; species Oceanodroma leucorhoa. The sequence continues at coordinate 815,211 of JASVER010000152.1, read as the reverse complement.
TTCTGAGGTTAGTCCCCAGTTGAATTTTATTCCTTCTTTTGTTTGTTTTTTGGACCAGTTCCTCAATTTGTCTATGCCTTTCTAAACTCCTAATCCTGTCCTCCAGTATATTTGCAGGCCCTTATAGCTTCATGTTGTCTGCAAATTTAATAAGCATACTCTCTACTGCACTGTGCAAGTCATTAATGAGAACACTGAACAGAGCTGGAAGCAGGACAGATAGCTGTGGAATATTACACATCACATTCTTCCAATTGGATAGGGGAATGCTGATAACGATACTCTGGATACAATTAACCAACTAGTTTTGCACTCAGAGGAGTCTCATCTGGTTTAATCTCTTTTCCTTTCTCCATTAAAGTACATGCATTCCACCTACCCTTTTCCAGTCCATTCTCAGTGGATTCTCAAAAAAAAAACCCCAAAAAGCTAATGGTTCAGGAAGGGCTTCAAAAGCTGCAATTCATCAGACCCTACACAAGCAGGGAACGTCCATTCTGTCTAGGTACTTCTTCCTCCCCTGCTCTGGGCCAAGATCTAACATCTTCACTGATGCTACATCCAATTTATTTATTAATTAAAATCTTTCGACTTTGTCTGCATGTGAATTTTCAAAGATGTCAGAGAATTTAGCTGTGCATCCAGCACTTAAGCCTGGCAATTTAAAAAGAAACTTGAAACCTTACCTATACCTCATGGCTTGACTTGAAATTAGAGCCCCGATTGCTCAAGCAAAAGGTCAAATGTACCTGAAATACAAGTCCTGGCTCTGGTAATGACTTTGGAAGTTAACTGCACAGACTGAATGGGTGGCAAGTCTAGATTAGACAATACTCACAAGTTCTTTGTTCCCCTTCCTGATACCTAGGCTCAAAAGATGGGATGCCACAGAAGTACTGTTTCACGGGTAATGTCCTCCCAGGATTCGATAGCATTAGTTACCACGAGAGCTAAGCGCTTCTGTCTTTCTGGGGACAGCCAAGGAAAGTAATCCAAATTAATTTTAAAGCAGGATTAGTTAAGTCAGCTAATTAGATAATTATATCTCAGCAAGGAAACACCTACCGAGACCTAGGGTGGACTAAATCCATTTTCAAAGCCAAGCCAACTTCAGGCGGCTTCCATTCTGCGCAAGAGTGTCCACACAGCTCATACACTGCGAATTTGCACCTAATTCAAATGAGCTTCCTGAGTGTCCCTTTGGGGGCAAACTAACACAGAAGGGAGCGAGCATCATGGCTTTAAAAAAAAAATAAAAATAAACCCAACGCTTTTTTTTTAAAAACGAAGAGCTCAACGATTCAGACTTGGACCGAAATCTATTTCCTATGTGTTACTTAATCAGACAGTCTCATTTGAGCAAACGAGGAGCCAAAAATAGAGCTGTGTAAAAGCGCTCTGAGCAGCACAGAGTGGAGCTCCATCCCCTGTTCCCAGGCCGACCTGGCGTCTCACGGCTTAGGATGGCTGGGGAGTAGCTGGTGAGGTCCTACAAGGCTTCAGGGCAGCGTGGTGCCAGTAGCAAACCCTGCCTAAGATACGGTTTTGTGTTGAAATCAGGTATCAAAAAAGGAGAGAAGGAAAGAAAACAAACTAGTTTCATGGCATTTTCACAGCAGAGCAGAGGGAGAGTGGTTGGTTTTGAATATGTTTGCTATGAGAAATGCGAAGGACAACTCATTTCTGATTCCCCCACCCCCCCAAAGCGTTTTGTATAACCGACGAAGCAGCGCTTTCCACTGACCTTTTGGAAGTAGTTAAGAGGAAGATATTTTTGAACCTATACCTAAAAACAGATTCAATAAAAACAGGCAAAGATGGGACAGCCTTACCCACCAAGCTAGACAGCTAGCTCTCTTGCAACCAAAAAAGGAATTTTTGATGTTTTTATGGCCTTCAGTGCAATGCAAAAGCTTGTACCAAATTCTCTGGCATCTAGTTGCACGTCAAGGAAAGGATCATTTACAAGTGACACTGGAAAACTGCCATTTTATATAGGACACGTAGAGAGTGGAAAGTCTGCGTTTCCCTGTAGATCTTTCACACCATTTTCTCAGACAAAACCCAGTTTTATAGGAGAGCACTTAAGCAACCTCTGAGCAGAGCCAGAAGAGTTTCTGTCAATCTTTCTAGATAACCACAGATCCTAGCACCTTCCATGAGCAGCATAAGACCAACCTCAGGGCAGAAGTTTTCCTATTAGCCAGGTAGCGTGGCCTGGCTTCAGGGCACAAAATACACAGTCGTTCCCAGAATTAGCCTGCATTTGCCACGGCATGGCTCACTCTTAGGGGAGGCAATGAAATGCCGTGCTCTGGAGAAACTACAAGGGCTTCACATCCCTTTGACCCTCTTCCACCTCCACAAGGACTTCAGCCCCGACGCAGGATGGTCCAAGGCTCATTGACAGGCTCCTTGAGCATCCCCTCAATCTTACGCTGCTGAACCAGGTCAACACTTGGTCTGGTTAGGCCTCTACTCAGTGAATTTCAAGAGGAGCAGACAACATTGGAAAGATTTAACACCTTCCTTGCTTTAACACAGTGTGACTTCAAGCACATCTGAAAGAGCCCCAAGTCAGCCAGAACTGAACCTGCTCCTTAAACAGCCACTAATGCATCGGCAGCTCCAAAAGCACTCATTAGCTCTATCACTAGATGTTATCTGAACAGAAACTGGAGTAATTGACTTTTAAAAATAGCTAAAAATCAGTGAGACAAGCAGAGAATAAAGAAGGGCTTTGTAAACTAATCGTCCCATCCTGACAGAACATGTCCTTTCCTGCAAGGCTGCTCTCAACCCAGCTATCCTTCATTGGGTTCCCGAACTGCAGGAAACTCTGGGGCATCAGAAGAAGTCTCCTTTTCTGCCAGCCCCGAGGACAGCTTGCGCTCACGGTGCTGAATTCCTGCTCTCTGAACCTCACATCCTTTCCTCTGCCCACGGTGAGAATTGCTCTGGGAAGTCCCCTCGGATAAACACGTTCAGTGCTCCCTGGGAACGATTCATATTCCTCTCCAGCCAAACTGTTCCACCTGACCCAGCTTTGCTCTTCGCTATGCCCACCCAGCCCACTCAACAGTAGACATTATTTTCATAGAATCATAGATAGTTTGGGTTGGAAGGGACCTTTAAAGGCCTTCTAGTCCAACCCCCCTGCAATGAGCAGGGACATCTTCAACTAGCTCAGGTTGCTCAGAGCCCCGTCCAGCCTGACCTTGAACGTTTCCAGGGATGGGGCATCTACCACCTCTCTGGGCAACCTGTGCCAGGGTTTCACCACCCTCATTGTAAAAAATTTCTTCCTTATATCTAGTCTGAATCTACCCTCTTTTAGTTTAAAACCATTCCCCCTTGTCCTGTCGCAACAGGCCCTGCTAAAAAGTCTGTCCCCATCTTTCTTATAAGCCCCCTTTAAGCACTGAAAGGCCGCAGTAAGGTCTCCCCAAAGCCTTCTCTTCTCCCGGCTGAATAGCATATACAGCAAGCGCATAAATAGGGGCTGTCACAGAGCAACTTCAGCCTCGCTGTGTTCCTGCTTGACAAATAGACCCAGAAGTCACTTCCTGACCTTGCAGAGATTAAAGTCCATCTAACAATATCACCAGTCAAATGAAAAACATTTTGCCAGGTCCTGAGTAACTCTATCGCTCACGGATCTTACTGGAGTTTGAGGATGTGCAGACAGTTTCTGGCATTTTGCAGAATCAAGTACTGCTTGAACCTAAATTAAAAGAGCATCCCAACCAAATACCAGATAGGAAAGCTGCTGAGTGGTCAGGCTGCTGGCAAAGCAGATTTCAAAAAAAGAAGCCTCTTTAGCGTCTTGAAAAGCTTGACCCTTTAGAATGGGGAATTTGGGGATCTGACTTCATTTTTCTGTATTAGCCCCAAAAGTGAGAATGATCTGCCAAGCACACAAAATATCATTTTGTATTTCTGTAATTCCTTAAACGAATGCACATGTCTTTTGTAAGAGTTGTTTTTCCCAGGCATTTAGAAATACTCCTTTTTCTCTTCTTGGGAAGACAGTAGAGCAAAATGGGAAGCCTTACACACATGTATACAAGGAGATGGTTACGGACCTGATGGAAATACCGGCTCTTTACTCCATCCTCTGGCTATTTACCTTTTGATCAAACTACTGAGACATTGGTAATTGCATCTCTATGACAAGGACGCGTTTCTGCTGTAGCATTTGTGTAGCAGCGAGGAGTGATTATCTTGTGACACAGTTCTATTATACAGTCCTCCCACTGAATTGGTTTTCTTAGTGTTACTGAAGCACTTGAATGGTTTTGCTTTCTCGTGTCTCAGTACAGCAGAACGACTGTGTGAATAACTTCAGAATGAAGAGTGCTATTTATCCAAATGAGTCCTCCGGTGCCTTCTTGCACCTAGGCTGTATTATTTCATTTAGTTTGATTCATAAAAATACAAATAAGTGCGAATTTATTCTTTTGCCAAGAATTAAAGGAGCTAGTTACAAATAAAACATGCCTTCATTTGAGAGACCCTTTAATGCATAAACTCCTTAGAAGGGAATGTATTTGCAGAGCTCATGGGCAAATTCCTTTCTTTTCCATCGAGGAGTCTCCCCAAACCCATCACCTTGGCAATCACAGCCAAAATGATAAGGCATGGACACAGGTGAGGCGCTTGCTTTACCGGAGGGTAAATCCCAAACCACTCCCTATGTGAAGCTGAAGGAACAACAGGGCTGTGCTTTGCTGGGATTGAGACCTCTCCCACAGAGACATCTGCTACTCAGCATCGAGCCCTTGGTGAAGCATATCACACAAGAAGCAAGTTATCATGTTCCCCATCAGCTTCACTGGCCAGTCTGACTCAAGTCTCACATGGCCATTATCTGATTTGAGGTGTCAGAGACAGAAACGACAAGAGCAAGTCCCAAAAGAATCACGTCCAGAAGGTCAGCCGGTCAGAAACCAGGGAGAAGCCACCTGGAACGACGATGGCTCGGTGCTCAGCTGGGGACCCACCAACCCGAACAGCAGGCTCATCCCCACAGTCAAGCAGACCACCACAGCCCTTGTCATCGCCACAATCCTGAGCTGATCCCAGGGCTTTTTTGACACCAGGTATTTAAGACACTGAACACTATCAGGCGTGGAGCCCTCAGTGCCGGTGAAGTGCCGAAACTCAGCGGCTCACGGAGGAATGCCGCGGTGCCGCAGCGCGCATCGAGCGGCATCGCACCGTTCCTGCCCTAGCTCTCCTCCGGCACGCCAGCGATGCTGCCCAGCTTTCATTCAGGCCTTCACATTGTGGACTGGAGGGAAATCTCGCGCGTGGCACAAAACAACGTGGTGGCAATAACCACGCACACGGTCACACACACGCGCGCACCGAACCTTGCGGGAGAATCCTCTAGCCAGGTTTCAATAAGAGATGTAAGGTCCTGCCTCCGATTAAGGCACGGGAAGGTGCTTTATTCATCAGCCACACTGATTGCCTTTAAAAGCGTTAGAGACTTTTGCCAGCTGTCACCACCGCCTTTTGAGTGTTAAATGTAGGTAAAAGCTCCAGTTCTGGAATTAAATGCAGCTGCTTGGTGCACTTCAGATCACCAACATGGGATTCAGTTCCCTCTTATCCTAACCCTGTCCTCCTCACAGCCCTTGCAGGCGTTAACTTCTGTGAACGTCTTCGGACAAAGTTGGTAGCTCTGAAGTTTCTAATACGTTCCCAGGAAAAAGAGCAGAGCCCCAAATTCCTATTACAGCATAAACCCACTCATTTCACAAACTGAAGGGAAAAAAAAAAAAAAAACAAGAAAAAAAAAACCCAAACCACAAAACAAACCCCCCAACAGGGAAGGTTTCACCAAATCTCAAACCTGTTAATCGGAGTGAGCCTGAACATACAGTTTTGCCAGCCAGCCAGCTCACCAGCTACAACGTGAAACGACACCAGGGCACCCCAAGGCGGCAAAAACCAGCTGAAAATAAAAAAAGGCTAACAGAGGAACCAGTGACTCCACAGAGACAACGCAGGCACAGCCTCCCACCACTACCCGAACGTGTCAGAGCGCCTGCGGTTATTCTGTCCTCAACAATGTTCATTTACCCAGGAATAAATATGAGATTTCTAAGCTGGATTTGTGAATTCCTGCAGAGGCTTTGATTTAGCTCCTGACATGCTGCAGGGAGGCATAACCGGAGTCAAGAGTTACATGCCATGCTCGCTTAATCTCCTCTGCAAAACGCTACAAAAAGGAGATCCCTTTAAAAAAAAAAAAAAAAAGTACGTGCAAAAAGGAAAGAGCAACAGCAAATCCACCGTTTCACACGGGTGGGAGACTTGTCTGGGTAAGAGGTAGGGCTGGTGGAAGACACTGTTTCTGCCACACAGCTAATTACCTTGGGTCCTCTTATCAAACAAATGGACTGGGATGACACGCCAATAACAGGAGGAAGGATCTAATTGAGGGATACCAGGGGGTAACACAGATCTTCTTGTTAAACTAAATTTGTTAATCTAGTGTATATGAGAAAAGGGCAAATGGGAGGGAGAATTCCTCCTTGTTAAACATTTACCAAATGTTGGGTTATTTGAGCCCTGGGGAGAAGTAAATGTATTCACTACTTAAAGGCTGGAGCATTTGGTCTTCTCAGTTGGAATTTATCCCCGATTTGAAAGGAACATTTTTTCCCACTTGGAAAGGTTAGCAGCCTTTGTCTGTGCGAGTGATTTAATATAATGGACCATGATTATTGTTGGATTATTATAATGGCACATTGGCACAGTTATAGTTAAAGTTTTGGCAGAGTTTGTCTCATAAACTGCTATTTTACAACTCGGCTGTAAAAGTTTACTTCGGTCTGAAACTTGAGATACAAGATCTCAGTCCAGGAGGAGTCTTTTTTACTTTTTAAAGCCAAATTAAAAGAAAAAAAATGCTTAAAAATTCTCCTGGCTAATGTTTAAGTTATGCAAGTATTAAATACAAATTGAAATCTACTGGCTGAAGACACTTGACGGCATTTCCTTGCTCCTGAATGCCTTTGAGTTAAATCAAAGTATTTTCAACTCCCTTTATGCAGAAACACGGCTTTCCCACTTTCAGTATTTTGAAGAAAAATGCGGAATAGTAAAACAGCTGGGGTATTAAACAGAAAAATGAAGAGTGTGCCACAAGCACTTTCTTCAATAGGATTACTAGCATAGAGTTGTTATTAAGAATGCAACTGTTTTTTTATTTTGCATATGTAAGTACACAATCATTTGTTTTAAATCAGCATTTGCAAAATTTTTTTGCAATGTACTAGTATGTTGAGAAAAAATTAATCTTGTTTTAAAAGCCCCTCTGGCCATTGCAGAGTAAGACTACAGGATGAACAAAGTCCAACACTTTATCATCTGCACAAAGCCACTGAATTTTCTCCAGATTTTTTGGTTCTTAAAGGCACAGTAGCCAAGTGACCACATCAGTTCTCGTTTCTGCTTCCCCAAAGAACTCTAAAGGAACTCCAATACCAGACTATGAAAATACCACTTATGGTACTGTAACTCTACCATTTATATCCACCTGGTGCCAAAGACATTGCAGATGGCAAATATACTATCAATCCTAGAAGAAAGGTTTGGGGGAAATACAGCACAGTAAGTAATTTCTGGACCAAAGCTGTCAAAACTATAATAAAGAACAGAATTCTTCAAGATAAGGCTAAACATGATAAGCTGAGGAAAACCCAGTCTAACTTCTGTAGCGGAATATCATGCCTTGCAAATCTGTTACAGGGCTCCGAAGGAGTCAGTGTGGATAAAAGCAATATGGTATACTTGGATCTTCTAGAAGCTCTCAGCGAAGTCCCTCAACAAAAGCTTTTACAGAAGCTAAGCTGCCATGCAACAAGAGGTTTAATAATTGCATAAAAGACTAGAAGCAAAACAGTAATAAATCGTCATTTCTCACAGTGGAAGGAATGTTTCAAAGAAGTCTCAATAATTATTGCTGTTTAATATATTCATTAATGGCCTGGGAAAGGGGATAAACAGTTTCACTACTTCAGTAATTTTATATCAGCAGCCAACCTAAAGGTAACCACAAAAAGCTGCAAACGGACTCTATGCACTCAGTGATAAAATGACAAATGAAATTCCGTGTCAATAAACACAAAGTAATGCACTTGGGAAAAATAACTGGAGTCATAAATACACAAGGATAGGCTTTAAGTTAGCTATAACTATGCAGAAAAGAGGTCTGGGGGTTTAAGTAGGCAGTCCACGGAAAGAAGAGCTCAGTGGAAGTTAAAAGGGAAAACAAGGATTAGGCGTTTTGAGGAAAGGAACAGGGACCAAAAGGAAAAACTGATCATTACCTAAACCTGCAGCCTGCCTCCTAAATAGGATATAGTTCTGGTCACTCATCTCCAAAAAGTATATACAAGAACACAAAGACATATAGGGAGGGCCAGTGAGGATATGTGGAATGGCTTTCAAGATGAGCCTTAGGGGTAAGGATCCTCCAGCCTGGGGTCGAGATAATCGAAGGGACGTTATCGGTAGAAGTCTGCAAAACCATAAACAGCACAGAGAAAGGATGTAAAGAAAAATCGTTCGTCGCTGCTTATTCTGTAAGAGTTAGGGGATACTAAAAAACAAGAAGGAAGCCCCTGTGCCATCCTTTGTAATTAAGGGGCAGAGCGCAGTACCCCAGGAGCCAAAGGCACAAACGGTTCCTAAAAGGGACTAGGAAGCTGACGGAGGAATGGTTGCAGGCGGGACAGGTCTTCTCCCACTTCACCCCTGCCTCTCAACAACGCCAAAGGGCGTCTGGCTCCCTCCCTCTTTCTGTCCACCACTTGCTCCCGGCCTTGCCTTCTTACCCAGGGCAGATATAACTCCACCTTCCTGCAGGCATCCGCGCCTGCAGCGTTGCTCCCGCCAGCACACTTTACTCGCCGGTGCATCCCACCCTATGTGGAGAAGTACCCATTCTGAAGATGTATTTACTAAACTACTTTCCTAGAACGTCCCAGGGATTTGGAGGATGCGAAGAAGGACCAAAGCCACCTCTGATACAAGCCCTGGCCGGTTCCAGGTGCCTTTAGGCTGCAAATTCATGGCCCGAAGCAACACTACCGTCAAACGTTACTCTTCTGGCACGAATACAAGTTTCCAAACCCCTAACACGTAAGCTGTTTCTGCGCGATATTTTGAGGTTAACCTCCCAGTTTTCTTTGAAGCCACTCTTTCAACATTGAGACATTTATATGGCACGGGGTTGATGCAAACAGCTCTGGCTCAGGACAACCAGAATCAGGAATTTTTGGGCACTTTTTGGGAGCTGTGGGATTATTTCCCCTCTTAATGTACGGTGGGTCCTGGAAAATGTTGACTGCTCACTGGTGAAAACTTATCCATCCAGGTTTCTGGATAGCAAACAAAATGTTTTCCCTAAACATAAGTTTCTTTACTGGAAGGTTTTAGCATCTGATCCCTGTGGTTCAAGTTCTTGCTGCACAGAAGAGTCCCTGAAGTTCTCTCTGCCCTGTTTCATCCCCCTCTCTCCTGTGCGACACTTTATAAACGCACGCGTAAGAGGAGCGGTAAACAGCAAGAGGCTGTTGTGCAATTTCAAACACGCCTGCCGGTGCATCCCGCGTACTCCGCAAAGCGATGGCCAACCTTCATGCTGACCCGGGCCCTCTGAATGCGGCCCCTCTACACACACACCCACGCTGGGACTAGCCTAAGGGTACTGAAGGTCAAGACAAACTCAAAATTAAAGCTAATCTGCTATCTGCTTAATGACAGCTAACATTTTTCACGGGGTAAAAAGCACTAAAGGCAGGCTATGGCTTCTAATACCGAGTTAAATTAATTTTTTACTTTTTAATCCTGCATGTAGCACAGTTTGTAACATTCCAAGTCATATTTATCTTTTGTGTATTAAAATATGATGCCATTCTATAAATAGCTACAGGTTTCTTGGCAATGTTGGTGTGACAGCGGATTAATTAAACTGGAAAGCAGAGAGTGTGGGGACTAGATTTATATAATGAAAACAATATATCTGCTAACACCACAGAAGCGCTGACATTGTAATAATGCCGATATTAATATTTGGTACAGAACATCTCAGAGCACATTAGTAAGATGGTTAAATCTGGTGGGCTCAGAAACGATCAGAACACAGAAATTATCAGAAGAAAATAAAACTGTTACTTTACTATTAATACCAGGAGTCTCACTCCCGTTCAGAAAGATTCACTGGTATCTTATATTTTAATACCCAGTGCCTGCAAAAAGCAATCCACTAATCTCCCATGCGAGCTCCACAGCAGTTGCGAGAATATTTGGATGTTTGCTGGATTGTGTCCCTAGACAACATCACACCAAACTGGAGTCAGATGTGGACTAGAGAAATCAATGAGAAAAAAATCACATAACAGGTTGGCTGTATTAGCTAGCTGGTATACGGAAAGAAGGGATTAAAAAAAAAAAAAAAAGTAAAATTTATGTTAACATAGCCCTGTTAACTTCAAAAACAACTCTGTTACAGTGTGGAGAACGAACATCCAAGCACCACATCAAAATAACCAGTTTGACCTTATGAACATTTTCCAGGATTTCCTAGAAAGTCTCAGGTAGAAGATCACCTTTAAAGTTTATACAAAACAGAAACAGGGTAAAAGCAGAAAATACACAAAGAAGCTAATTAAAAAAAAAATCCCTCATAAATACAAGATGTCCCACGGCATTTAAATATTCAAGAATGTTAAAGCTCACTCAAACTTTAGTTTACTATACTTAGAAAATGAAAGGCACCTACTAATTTCTACTTGATACCTTCCGCACTTCAAGTTCTACCTCATCCCAGGGCATTGTGCACGATGGAAACAAATAGTAAAATTAAGTTATTTATTAAAATTATGGAATAAAGAGTCAGAGCAAAGATATATACGCATGTCGGTGGTCCGAAAAAATTAGGGTCATTTTCATCAGTAGATGATGACAATTTTTACATTTATTATAATATTTTCCACATAACTATTCTGTCTGGTGACATTTTTGCACATACATTAAATATATGTGACAGTATATAATACATAGCTAGATATTTGACCATTGCTAAATGCAGCAGTGGTTTGAATACATTTACAGACTGTCAAATATTTTAGACTTTCAAGTGATGCATTTTAAAACACAGTAAAATGAAGATAATTTACAGAGGAAGAGAGAGATTCTGCTTTTCGCAGTAAGTAACCTCAGCCTCCCGACAGGTCTGAGAGTACCGGACCACATCTTTATTACCTTTAAAGGCATGAGCCGTGTTAGGAAGTAACAGAGGTGGGAAGATGCTTATAGGACCAGGCTATCTGTATAAATCAGCACAGAACTATTGATAAAGGTATACTAATTCTCACCAGCTGAGAACCTGGCCAAATATCTTACATCCCAGTTCCTGTAGAATACATCCTGACGTGGGAAGAGGAACACGATCAAAGGCAGTGATGCTTGAATTTTTAGGGCAACCTTCACGCTGGCACTTGGTATTTTTATTTAACCGCACGCATTTAATCTGGAATTAGCACAAAGGTTGTAGTGAGAGAATAACAGCAGGTAGACCCTGTCCAGCTTCACCTACTTCAACCCAACTCTTGTCTCTATTCTCCTCCCCAGCTAGCCCTCGCCCCTTCAAACCCATGTCCCTTAATTCACAACCCTCCAGGCTCCAGCCTCATCTCCCGACCTCATTCCCTTATTCCCCATCTTTCTGGCCAGAGTCCAATGTCCTGCCCCCTTGCCAAGTCCTCCCCAGGGCTCGTCGTCTCTCCGCTCCTTCTCTCCCACCTTCCCGGTCCTTCACCTTTCCAACCAAACCCCAGGCTTCCATTCTCACATTGCCTGCCCTGCCATTCTTCTCATCTACATCCAAATCAAAGAGCCTTCAAGACCGCTTAGGAAAAAAAATAAACAAGCACAGAGGTGTAGGCTTTCCTAGCACAAGTGTTTGCCATCCTCTAAAAGCCTTGAAGAAACGGGCAGCTCACGGAAAGCACATCTTCACCTTCCACCCTGCGGCACTCCTGCCCCGGGGGCCCAAGGTAGACTCGGAGAGGCTCTGTGGCTCTTTGGGCAGAGGGGCTGATGCACCGCTAAAATCCGACTCCTTGCTGCTGAACGTGCATGAACTAAGTTTGTGAAAAGCCTGACAGCTTTGCCAAATTTGGGTGGATTTTGACAGAAACTGCAAAAGGCATACCCTTGAAACAAAAGCCGGTTCGTTGCCAGCTTTCATGCCTTTGCTCCAAAGCATGGGTGTGCCATGCAGTTTTAAAGAACAGATCACCAGAATTGTTTTTTTTTTTTCTGCCTTTATTTTATTTTTTTTTCCCCCTACTATTGCAAAACACTGTTGTTCCAGCCTCCCCCCTGCCCTGCTCCACCCCCCAGCCCTATTTTTTTGGGATAGCTTCGGCTGAAATTTTGCAGTCTAGAGTAGATACCTGGAGTGGAAAGCACATCACCAAAGTGATTAAACTTACCAGAGACACGTGCACCTGAAAACAGGATCTCCTAGAGGTCCCTTGATTGTGAAGCGCTCTTCCAGCCCTAGTTTCTCAAAGCTTAGGCCCTAAGGCGTATCCCACCTTTTCTCACAGCTAGATCCACACCCCACGGCAAGGTTACTTCCAGTAACCTTGGGATGGAGCGCTTTTGGGGAGGTGCAGCCTTCTGCTGGTGTGGCAAGGTGCTTAGCTTTTTATGGGAAAGAGACTTTTAATTAAAAATCAGTTCCAGGAAAAGGGATGAACCAAAATACGAAACCGGTGCATCTAGTATTTGTTAATGGCTTGTCTTAAAAATTTGTGAGGTGCTTTAAGTCCAGGATAGGTTCCAGACGTGCTGAATAAGTATAAATAAATACAGTACTCCCCCCCTGCCCCGAATGGGATATAAGCAACGACCGACAAGCTGCCTACAGAGCCGAAGGAAGGAAACAGCTGGAGAAACTTTTATAGGCAATTCCTCGGATTCACTAGGAACACTGGTTAAGCGTTAAAAAAAAAGAAAGAGCCAAACACAAACAGTCATTTATACATGTCTAAAACTTCTGTTTTGAGCCAAGAGCCAAGCCAAGCCTCCAAGCTACTGGAGGTATCATCCTGGTCCTCACCTTCTCCAGGGGAACGCTGGCCAGGCGGCACCTGTCCGAGGGCTGTGCTGCGTCCCAAAAGGCAGCGCAGCACACCGCAGTCTGCCCTTCTCATCTATTTATTATAAGCGTCGGAAGCTCCAGCTTCTGTCAGTTGTAGCCACTAGTGGATTCGACAAAACTTTGTTCTTCTGCTTCTTGCAGCTGACAGGGAAGCCAGGAGCTGACCAGCCACAGCCACCCTTTCCTGCCCCCTTCCTCCGCGTATTGCAAGGCGCAGTATGCAGTAGACAATCATTAAAATCCAACCGGTTCTCATTTGCCCTGCTGAACGTACCCAGAGGAGATCTAAGAAACCCCTCAGTTTGGCTTTCCACTCCTGAACTGAGACTCCAAACTATTCCAGGTGGTCAACGCTTCTTCTCAGCCAGTGCCATGATGTGCTGCCCAGCTCAGGCAGAGAGACACGTGGCATTACGAAGTAGCTCAGATGATGGAAAACTATGCAAACGGTTCCCTTCACGGCACATTGCAGAAAGCTCTGCGTACAGATATTGTACACGGCCAGGCTGGAAGCTTTATGTCCATTAATGACTAGCTGGAGGACAACACACACAAGAGACATGGACTTCACTGAAACACTCAGCTCCAGTTTTGGAAGTTCTGGGCTCTACTCCAAATTCCGCCGTAAGCGCCTACCCCCACCGGTCTGAAACAAAATACTCACGTTCCTAAGAAGCCCGAGGAACGCTCCGGTCCCCAGCCTCTGTACCGAGACAGGGGTTGGTTTAGATGAGACTCAGGGGGGGTGCTGGGATACGCATCTCTTCCACTGTCTTCCCAAAATCCTTCCCTGGAGAGTTAATGCAGTCTCAGGCCAGGTACTTACTCTGCCAGGAGAGCTTCCCTGCCACTTACTTCCCTCTGTCAAAGCCCTTGCAGGGTACACACGTTAATTAAATTCCTTCTTTTGGGGAATGGTTTAGAAGGAATCAAGGCTTTTACTACAGGCTCAGCCCTGCCAGATGCTAAACGCCTCTTCCTCGGCTTGACAAACTCTGCCAACCGATGGCCCCGAAAGCCAAAATCCCATCGCTACCTCGCGGCAAGGTGACAATTAACAGAAAGCCCAGATTCACCAGCCCTATTTCATATACGAACCCTTACGGGTCAGCCTAGTTCCACCTGCAGGAAAACTGTATCAAAGCAATGCTTCCCATCAATAGGGCACAACCCTGTTACTCAAGAATCAATAGATCAGCACCCCTCTCCTTTTAGGATACTGACTGAGTGTTACTGAACGAAACGCTTCCTTTAAACTTGTTGACTTGAATTCCTCTGCTGACAAACATATGCACCCCCCCCCCCCCCCCCACTTGTAAGAGGAATGGTAATTATTTCCCCAGAGAACAATAATTTTGCAATAAATTTCAGAAGCAGCGTGATTTAACAAATTAAGCTGAGAGCCAAGGATACTAAATGCAGTTAACTTCTTTGAAGCTAGTGGTATCAAAAATTATTTCCAATATCCCTTTAAACGCTTTCACTTTGAAAGGATGAACGCAGAGTTCTTGACAAAACTCCTGGCTTGTGTTTTTAAAGGAGCAAGAATCTAAAACTGACTCTAGAGAAACATCTTTCCAACTGGTAAGTCACACGTGCATTTCTTTCCTGGCATTTTTTTTAGAATTTCCTACAGTTATTAATTGATAGGACTATAACAGAAACAATATTAATAGCAGTATCCCGTTCAAAGAAGCAGCATTTTTACTTTCATTATTCAGACTTTGTTTTTTTCCACATATTAAAATGACATTTTTCACATCTTCCTATTACTTACCACCGTGGGGTTCTTGCTATTTTATTATCACCTTACAAAAGACACCAAGCTGCTGAAAAATGGCTAAAAGTACAGTTTTCCTTAGGAAAACAGCAGCAATGTCCTGCCAACACACAGCCTGGGCGTTACAACTGTTAAAGGATTTCTGCGTAGCTGGGGGTTTCTGCTCAAATGTAATTTTTTTTTTTTTTTCTATGACACAGGGAGGAACACATTAAACTCCTAAAAAGATCCTTCCCTCCGCAAACTGTTCCTTCTCCCTTTGCTATGATAAATGCCATCTCAGAGACAGTGATACACATAAACTTTGAGGATTTATAGTGCATTTCCAACACTAATATTAAAAATATCCTTTAAACTTTTTTTTGGAAAGCTTTCGATTTTTCCCCCCCTTCAGAATCATTTAATAGCTGTTAAGTCACCTTCAAAGAATTCGCAAATCCTTTGAAGCACAGTACAAAAAATAGACTTCAACATCTTCCGAACAGTTGCAGGTAATGCGTAATAATTTTTGAAAGCACACAGAGAAATAGCTGTCTAATGCCAAGTTACCGCCTCCCACCCTGAAAACGTACTCTTGCCGAAGTCAATTTTACAAACGTGCTTTTGTTAAGCTCCCTTACGCTACAGTGGCACTGAGTATGAATGACAAGGATTTTTTTTTTTTTTTGTTTTTGATAGCTTACATATGTTTCATTTTTAGAGAGGAGATTCTTCTACGGTTGGACAATCCCTTTGCAGCAGGGCTTTGGTTTGCAGCATCATCCTGCTTTCCCTCCACAAAGACAGTGGATATCTTCGCTGCCTAATTTCTTACTTACAGATCTGATTTGGAGGAGCTGTTGAATAGGAAGGCTTCTGCCTACCTGTCATGGATTTTTCCATTTTGCAACAGCATGGCCATGGATTGTCAATAACAAGCCTTTAGGAACAAAACGTTCCTGAGCAGAGTATATCACTCACTTCTAGTCAATTACTAAAAATCTTTAAAAAACATCTCTTAAAAGATTGCAAATTTGAACTCGCTCCAAACTCCCTTAACATGCACACGGCAGAGTGATGTTATTGCCCAATCACCTGAAAACAAAGATTTCTAGCACACGAAAAAAATAATTATCTGTCCTTTAAAAGTTCAGAGTGCAGAAGTTTTGCACAATTAAAACATTTTCTGAATCTTGCTAGTGGCTCAAAGGTTAAATACTTTTCTTTGCTCGTATAGACCACATAATTGAGAGGAAGCAAGTGAGTTTATTCTTTGAAAGGCCATGAAAAAAAACCCAGAAGTTTATTTGTGCTTGCAAATCCTTTCAGGTCTAAAGAACCAGCAAGATAATAAATTGTTTTTGCTGAAAACAGGAAGTTTGGCAGAGATGCAAAAGGACAGCTAAACTTTGGCTAGACAGCCCAAAACACTGTGTTCTACTTTGAAAGTATTTCCAACAACAAAAAAAAAGAAAAAAAAAAAAGGAAAAAAAAAAAAAGAAAAAAAGAATGAAGTGCCTCGAATCCATAGAAAGCTAAAGGAACAGCAAAGGCATCTGGCAGCGGTAATTTGTTGCCAAACTTGTGGTTGTGTTGTGCTGGCTTACAGGCTGGTTTGCCAGTTTGCAGTAACTTGCATCAAGAGCAGCTGAAACCCACATTTGTAAAGCCTCAAATGGTGTCAAAGCTAGAAAAGTCTCAAGGAGTCTTTTCTTTCTTCTTTTCATCTGACCAAGACCAAAGGAATAAATAAATAAGCATCATTCATAATGTTCTGGTGTATAAAGGGAAACAACAAGATTTTGAGTCTCGGATTAAGTCCCTACCAGCTTTAATGGAGTGAAGGCCAAACTGTGCCCACCCGACGGGGCAACGCAACACCCCTGGCTCATGCCGTCTCCTTGCCACTCCTACCCCATCACCAGGCCGCCAGCGGGACCTTCTGGCAGGAGAAGACATCATTCAGCACGCGAGGCAACTTGAATGCGGCAGCTTAGAGGACATCTGTGTCAAACCGTGTTTCTTTAAAAAGACCATATGCTCACAATACATCCATCCTGGACACCACCGGAAACTAAGACGCGCTCCAGCCTTTCAGAGGGATTTCAGATGGGTTATAGGACGCGTCCACCTGCTATAGCCTGGAAGTGAAGCCAGTGATTAGGCTTACAGTAGGCTCCAGCACTGTCCCTGTTTTGTTGATGTAGTGGCACTCGCTGGCATAGTTCTGGCGTGGGTGAATTAGCTCCCTCCTTACCAAGGGCCAAGCAGGGTTCAGGGGTTGCCACAGCCAGGGATTGCTCCTAGGAAGCTGTTCAAGCATTGCTGACTTCTTTTAGGAATGAAGGACTTCAGACCACATGGATACAAGCTGTACCATGACATTTGTCCAAAGGAACAGAGAACAAATCCCTAACCACTTCACCAACACAAATCTAGCAAATGACACAAAGTGTCCCTTCCAGTACTATGCTCGTGTGAACGCAGTTTTTAAGTACGGAAATGTTAAATATATGAACTTTGTTTTTTGGGCTAGAACTGGCTGTGATTAAGCTGACAGCTTCCCCTCCCAAAATGTTGGGGTCCCCCCCGCAGTTTTTTCCTCTTTTTTTTTTTTCTTTTTTTTCTCTCCTCCCTCCCCATTCATACTTATTATTAAAATGCAGATCTTCAAAACATTTATCACAAACGACCACTGGATCCTTTGGGCCAGCCAAAACATAAATATTATCAATACCATAAACATTATCTTCTGAAACATGCAACTCTGAAATGCAACGACCATAGACTAATCTTTTTTAAAGATCCATTACTGTTGTTATGCAGAGCCTTAACACCCAACTTCACCACCAGAGAAGATTTTGACTCTGTTTCTTTTAATCCTGAGATACAAGGCCTCATCACAGAGTCCTAAAATAGGGTGTGCGAGAAAGCAAACTCAAATCTTTTTCTCATTTCACTTCCTCACTACAATTACTTGCTGAATTGAACTGCAGGACCGCTCATTGACACCTGCAGGAACACAGGCAAGGCAAAGGCAACACATATATAGGTATACTATGAAGATGTAATACGCAGAAAGCTGGAATACAAAGGTCCTGAGAAGTTTTAATGATTAGCAGGGATACCGATAAGAAGAGGGAAAAAAACCTACCTTTGTTTTACAGTGTTCACCCTGGGACACTTAAACATCAAGTTTTCAGAAGGATTGCAGTCAGGAGCCTGATATTCTCAGTCCCTCTGAAAACCTGGAGCAGGTATTTCATATTTAGCACCCTCAGCATCTGCTCTTTAAGAGTAACAACAACGATGACAACAACGCCCGTACCTTACAACACAGCACTTTTCGTCTGTCGAAAACAAAACACTTCATAAAGGAGGCAAAACATTGTCATTCCTGGTTTAGAAACTGAGAAATTCAAGTATGGAGAAATGAAATCACTTATCCCAGACCATTCAGCTGAAGCAGTAGCAGAGCCAGGAGAAGAAGCCAGAGTCCCCACGCAGATCTCCAACGTAAGCCTTTAACACTCCGCGCCGCACCTTGAACTTCATTAGAGCAAGTAATATTATGCTTGACTCTCTCACGGATCTGGGTTGAGCCTCAGTTATAATCTGGAAGCACTTCAAAAGCTGTGGATTAAAAAGCGAAGTGTGATTATTATTCAACAGATATTGGAAAAATTACTGCAGTTTGTATTTGTTTTTCTGTATTTGTGGGATTTATGTTGTTTCAACACTTGAACAGCTTTTGATAATGACACCATCTGTTAATTCTCACCCCTCACTAAATTAGAACAAGTGGTGGAATTGTTAGACTGCAGTTTTACAGATCCCCGCTTAGCAAACAAATCCGAACCCAGGGTCAGCGAGAGGCACTACCAGCAGTGGGAGGCAGCAACCGGTCAGGCACAACTTCCAGGCCAAGCAGAAGAAAATAGGACAGGACCATCAGGAACAACAGAACCTTCAGCAAGCCCTTCGGAATAACTCTTTGTGAGGTTGTGCTCCCTTTCCTGGCCCTACCAGGTGAACATGGTTAACTGAGAGGCTGCTCAGATGGGTGGGGTATTTCAGTTCTGCTCTGAGATACCGGCAAGGTGGTACGGGCACCTGGGTACAGGTTAAAGGCTGTCGAATTGCAACAGGCTTCAGGTGGGCAGAGCTCTGAGTGGGTCTGCCTGGAGCAACTGCCCCTCTAGCCAGAGCCTCCTTAAATTAACGTTGCTAGATTAGGGTCCGAGCTGGTGTAAATTACTGTAATTTCATAGGCAGAACACATGCATTACCTGCAAAAATACCAACTGTGGAGCCAGAGGAGGACCACAGGCATGTATTGGTAATACATTTTTAAGTAAAATAAAAGTTTGTAATCAGCCTGTTGGTTCCCCCCCTGCCCATTTTCCTTAAATATTGATATCCTTCTCTCTCTGCTCTAAGAGGTGCTCTTCCTCTGTCTTTACAGGTTATATGACAATTTATTTAATATACTTGTACCTGCAAAAGGGTCAGATTATGTTACATGCAGATTACACACTGAAAATACACAGCTCCTGGTCTCTAGACTACTCTCTGCATATGTTGTTAAACATCCCTTAGATTTTCTAAGAGCCTTTTAACTCTCTCTTTCTGAATTCGTCTTGACAATTTCATTCTTTTTTTGGGTACTGAACCAAATCCCAAACAGCTGAAATCTTCTATTTCACGAAACCTTTTTTATTAAAAGGATGGACTTTTACTCCAAACGCAAGCTGTGATACATACATACATCACTACACAAGGCAACAGGGAGTTTGCTCATGTTATTTATGAATGTTCAGGATATCTATGAAAACCTCAGCCTGATATATTCCTGATATATTCTGTAATATTAATGATTATGCAGGAGTCAGGCACAAGACTACTGTTACACTTGTCTAGCAATACCCCTGGTGGGGCTCTTCATATTAAGTTTGTTTGGTATTCATCATCACTGTAATACCTAATTATCTCATGCCCAGGAATGAAATAGGTTTCCCACCTGCCATTAGCACAATTTCCCATCGCCTTTAGTGGGCTTATAAGAAGGTTCACGTAAAGCAGGGAATTAGGTTCCTCTTCCCTTTACAGACAGGGATCTGAATGTATGTTGGTGGCACAGTGGGATGACGTAATGCTCTGAAAACCCTACCTTTGGTAACGGAAAAAAGCATAGTCATTTTAGAATTGCCCCTGTACTTGGCACTGGTGAGGCCGCACCTCGAATACTGTGTTCAGTTTTGGGCCCCTCACTACAAGAAGGACATTGAGGTGCTGGAGCGTGTCCAGAGAAGGGCGACGAGGCTGGTGAAGGGTCTGGAGCACAGGTCTGATGAGGAGCGGCTGAGGGAGCTGGGGGTGTTTAGCCTGGAGAAGAGGAGGCTGAGGGGAGACCTTATCGCTCTCTACAACTATCTGAAAGGAGGTTGTAGAGAGGTGGGTGTTGGTCTCTTCTCCCAAGTAACAAGTGACAGGACGAGAGGAAATGGCTTCAAGTTGCACCAGGGCAGGTTTAGATTGGACATGAGGAAAAATTTCTTCACCGCAAGGGTTGTCAGGCATTGGAACAGGCTGCCCAGGGAAGTGGTGGAGTCACCATCCCTGGAGGTGTTCAAAAAACGTGTGGATGTGGCACTTCGGGACATGGTTTAGTGGGCATGGGTGCTGGGTTGATGGTTGGACACGATGATCTTAGAGGTCTTTTCCAACCTTAATGATTCTATGATTCTATGATTCTAGAATGATGCTTTGCCTGATCTGACATATCAAGCATCTCAGGTTATATTTACATCAACGACATCACATACTGAGGCACAGAGAGAACGTGCCTGTCCTAAAGTCGCATGAAACATCAGCGGTAGGCGTAGGCAACAGTCAAGATTCTCCAAACTCTACTTCTATGTCTCAGATGGAAGGAAACCCTTCCCTCCAGAATGTCCTCCAGCCGCAAAAGCGTGAACTCTCCTCTCCATCCTCCAGACTGAACTACAATAGCGAGAATGAGCTTCGCGAGCAAAATCTACTCTCTCAACTGGTTGTACTGGGTGTAATCACGGTGGACCATGGCCATTTCCCATGGACTCGTGTTTGAGGAGAGACACAGAACTGGCAGAGTCTAGACACCAGGCCGTTGTATATGGCACCAGGAGTTACCCAGAAAGAATTAGTTGTGATCTAAGAACAAGGGAGCGACTTTCTCCACTGCCGAAATGCTATTTCCTTATAAACCAGCAATATATGAGACTGCACCGGAAAATGAGCCTTCTGGTAGCCCCAGGAAAGGCGGGTTGAGAACTTAAATCCAAAAGGTGCGTGTGTGCTGCCGTGATGGGGTGAGAAAGGTGTCCAACATGCAAAATCTGCCTGACAAAAACTCCCAGTCCTTACTCCTCAGTCCCATTGACAATTTGAAGCACGCTATAGTTGGCTTGCGGCGCACCCCGAGTGACCTAAAGTCACTTGTTGCTGTTATTAAGGGGCAATTATTCCTAAAAAGGAAGAAGAATGAGGCATTTACTGGGCATTATAGGCACATGGTTGACATCACTATGAGCCAATCAGGACCCCTGAATCCAGGCCAGCTTTCTAAAGCCCTTTATGTCATTGTTTTACAAAAGGTATTTGATACCATTGCTGCCTTCTCAGATGTGATCTCATCCTTGACCCTGAGTGGCACTTTTAGGAATAGCTCCCTCAGGTTTACTTTTATCAGATCATAAAGTACATCATATTCCCTTGCCTATGAGATGTGCTAAAACTCATATCATTCGTAACTGGAAATCCTATAAAGCTGCCCGACAGTTTTTGTCCACGAAAAATTGAAGTCAAAGTTGGAATGGATGAGAAGGAAGCTTCCAAGATTAAAAAAGGGTGTGTTTGGTGGAGGAAACTATAATCTGGAGCAGGGCTGTATCCCTTCGTGGAGTAATAAACACATGGTCCCTGACCGACTTGTCTCACTAATATTACAAATATATGTTATATGCTATATTAAGCATTTTCAGTTTTTCCCAGCTCTGCCCTAGGTGAACTCACTTTAAAACGATTGCTGTTAAAGTATTTACCAAAAAAAAAAAAAAAAGGCAGCATTTTCAAATGCAGGTAAATTGATATTATCATACAAGCGCATTGAAAATACCCCTCACCACCCTTCAAAACAAGTAAAATTTCCAAATATAGGCACTTTAACCTCCAACATGAAGATTTCAAAGTAGGACTACGCTAATTGTAAGACTGCGACTCTCTAGAAAGAAGCCAGGGCGGTGCACAAACACTCCAGCACCGCTCCTTGCAGCATCCTAGGGGGACTCCTGGAGTTCTCTTTTATTTTGCAGATCTGCAGACTAAGTATGAGGAATTACATGATGCACCCAAGGACTCAGAGCAAGCCTGCTGCACGGTCAAATTTTCACGGTCGAAGATACATAAGCAGCGTGAATCTAAACAAGCAGGCGGGTCGGAGGATGTCAAAAAAAGGGGCCAGGAAGACTTGAGTCACAGCTGGCATGGGTCAGCACCTAAGCTGAGGGGGAAGAGAATACGCCGAAGCTAAATATACTCCATCTCCTTGCAGACTCCGTGCTGGCGGTAGGCCAGCCTGCAGCAGTAATGGCTGGGGTAGGTTTAAAGTGCTCTCCCCTGCCAGCTAGTCAGCCCTGCCTTAAATTAACCCAGCTGACTTTAGACTGAAACAGATGATGGGCCCTCATAAACTCAATTACACCAGTTCAGCCAGGGGAAGGCTCTAGATGAAGTGTGGTGTTATCTTGAACCTCCACTGTCTTCCCTGCAGTGACTGTTGACAGTGACCTAAATTCTTAAATCCGTCTGAAAGACAAAGCTTCTGGTTAACCTAAGCAACATCACTTTCAGGGGCCTTTGCCTAAGATTGCTGTATAGACGATGAAAGGAGGCTTTCTGAGACCGTTTCTCCACTTGATGTCAACATGTAGCAATGAATTCACTCAAGATGTTCCTGTGGATCTCTTTCCTGTTAGGGTCATCCATTTCTCTGGGCTCCTTTTATTACAGTCTCTGATCTCTCCAACTGCAAGAAACCACAATACCGCTTTACTGGAGACCTGTTTGAGTCCTGATATAAAATGGTGCTCACATATACTGTTAACAATTTCACTACAATCCAACCATTTAGTATTAAATTAGTTTGGATGAAATAAAATCAAAAAACCTGTGTCTGTAAAAGTTTGTGTATGTGCATGGACATAAATATAGTTCAACTGCTAAATCACATGCTGAGCCTACATTTTATGTAATAAAATATTTAAGTGGTTTCAACTCCACAGTGAGATTTTAAAAAAAAATCTAAGATAGAAAGAGACATCAGCACAAGACAGTATCGACTGGACACAATCAATCACCCTGACTAGTACAAAGATAAATATCTTCATTGTGGACTGACAAGGGCCAATACAGATTTTCCCAGAGAGAAATAACCTCAGTAATACCACCTCATTCACAGTAAACTAAGACCAAGCTTTCATTTTAAGCTGCATTTCTAATGCCTAGCACTTAAATATCAGAAGAGTCTGATAAAGAATTGCCCGAGGCTGAGCCAAAGCACAGCAAAACGCAGTGCTGTAACCTGCCCCCGTAACGCAGCTGAAGCTGGTAGAGGCTTCAGAGAGCAGTTAATTAGTTTTGTGGAGTCTAATAAGAGCTAAATACTTTGACTGCCTTTCCACCTCGTTTTTTTTTAATGTGTCTTCAGCAATCTGGCTTTCCTGAAAAGTCACCTTTGAGGCTGGTCTGTCATAGCCAGGGCTGGACTGGTGGCAGGACTTGCTTGAGCCGAGTCCTGGTAGTTCAAGTAGAAGCTCTCCCACTTGTCATCACAGAATATATGACCTTATTACTCCTCCCTCGGTTCTGGCACTGACTGTTAACGCTGTTTGCAGCCAGTGAAGTTTCCTCAGTGCTCTCTGCTGCCGTCTCTCCCAGCTCCTTCTGCTTTTGTTTTCCAATTGCAGCAAAAAAATATGTGAATCCCATTTTCCGCCAACACCGAGATGAACAAACTCCAGAAAACAAAGCGAAACATAGCAAAGCAGGAAGATATGTGTTAGGATTGTACTTCTAGCTAAGGATACACCGAAAGTTGCGGGAATTTATCTGTATATCGATGAGATGATGCCACTTGCTACTGTAGGATCTGGACAAATTAGTTAACAAACTATGGCCCTCAACAGCTCAGATTTATCTCAGATTTTACTGGCGGGGAGAACGGAGAGTCAGAGGAGCCACAGGACGAGCCCACGATTGTGAAGAAAGTCAGCAGTAGACCTAGATGTGCTGGCTGGCCGCCCTGGGCGTTTAGCTTTCCACAAGCTTCCTGTTAGCGAGGGGTATGGCGGAGAGCCGGAGAACCGGGCGGTTTTGGGCAAAGTAGCCCTTTTTCCATCGGCAGCGAGAAGGTCGCCAGGCAGGACTGGAGAGATGGCAGGGCTGCAGCAGCCTCTTCTCTGGCTCGGAGCAGTCCCTGTGTCAGAGCCTGAGCTCCCCTTGCTCTCGCACAGCCCTATCCAAAAGGCATTGTCTGGAAGCAATTAGAGAATTTTTTTTTTTATTTTTTTTTTTTTTCCATCGTTGCCTGACAACTTCAGCAGACGCACATGTAGTCGTCCCCCTCCGCTTCTAAAGAACTTTGCTTACTGTTAACTATTTAAATGTTGAAAGTATTAAAGCTAATTGAACTCACTGCTCGGAGAACTAAGTCTGAGGTCAACCGTCGTATACGGTAACACTGTTTGGGTAAAAGGACTTTGGGGTAGTTTAGATATCTTTAGAAAAGCGCTCATGCCTGTCCACATACTTGTCAGTCCTACTTGTCATTACTAATGTTTTTTTTTTAGGTTGGACAAACAGATGGAGCTGCTTTGAGGAACTCCTCAAGGAACGGCTGGATGAACTAACTCTGGAGTTAGTGCTGAAAGTGGTGACATGAGACGCTACTCAGCCGGCCAAATTTTAAGCCCCTTGCTTCAGGTGCTTAACCTGGGACAGTCTTTATGGTCCACAGAGGGGTAAGGGGGAAAAGAGATGGGGTGGGGGCAGAGCAAAAAAACATAGGCTCTTCCGTAGAGCAATTCAGGTTCATATTTAGATGCTGTAATTGCCTTCCGGAGGGACTGACTGTCCCCTCGTCAACTTACGGGAAACCGCAAAAAATTATTCTCTAATTGTAGATATTGCGAATATCGTCTCAGTGTCACACTGAGAAAGAGCCTCTGACTGTAAATGAGAAAAGCTCTCTTGACTTCAAAGGTGTTATTGTTTACTTACATCCTGCTGAGGATTCAGCCTAGTATTTTTAAAATGCTAATGCTCCTTGGCCTGTGGGTGAACAACTTTATTCTGATTGCCATACTTTTTTGGGGGAGAAAAAAGGAAAGGAAGAAGAAGTTGGTGGACTTTAATGGAGCTGCAGCAGCAGAGGACTTGTCCCTAAAGCGATCCTTGGCTGCTGTAAATCCAGAGCAAGTGACACCACATCAGCCCAGACCTGTAGAGCAAAGATGTTCCTAATGCTGTGAGATCATCTACATGCACAGACAGACCATCTTCCATAGCACCAAACTGGTGACCTTGGGGGTACGAGGTCTTTTGTTATCACCTGGAAAAAGCAGCCTGCTAGAAGTAAAAGGCAGGTATTGTTGATTTTGTAGAAGGACGAGTTGTCTTTAAGGTGTGCTGAGGAATGTGAGCAACCCACACATCCAGACACTCTTTGCAGTCAAAGACCGAAAAGAAGAAAAAGAGAAAAGAGACCACGGCAAGGAAGGCTCATTCTTTCTCACCTGCCAGGTCTAAAGTGAGTAGATAGGCACTTCTGTTTTGTAGGAGGAAAGGAAGTCTGATGGAAGCATGATTCTGGAAGGTTATAAGGAGACGCGTTGCTGTTGGAGAGGTTATAATGGGACCAGAAGCAGCCAAGCTCTAAAGAAGATTGCAGTTATGGTATGTCCAAGCTGTCTTGTCGTTAATCATCTGGCCAGTCTTCTGGGAGATGACAGGAAACCTCCAGATGGCAAAGTCCATGCCCTGGACACACTCATATCCTTTCACATCTGTGACTACGGCCTTGCGTAGGCTTTGCAAAGAACAACATTTCAACTTCCACCACGCTTTGAACTACAGGCAGGAGGCTTAGATCCCCAGCAGCATAGGGAACGGCCATGAATGACTCGGTCTTACTGGGTCATCAGCCAAACTTTGTATTCTGTACAAAATGAATTACTATCAAAGGGACAGGAACAGTCCAAAGCAGCTGCAGGGCTCTTCTGGGGGAAAACGAAGGTCTTGCATTTGTCCTCCACTTATATCAGAATGGGAATAACCTGATGACCTAAGAAGTGGAGTCATTTTTAATACCTGCTCCTTTCTCCCAGTACCTGGAGGGGTAGAGTCCTGCATGCCTCGTCTCACTGGTTATCATTATTATGTCATCCAGATCAATCATTTCAAGCTCATTGGGTTGTAAATGCAGCTTTGATCATTCGTTACACTTTGTTAGTATTTATCAGAGCCAGGACTCTCTTAATCTGAAACAGCAGCACTCAAAAAGCAAAGAAACCTGGGCTCCCAGAGCACTTATTGCAAGTTGGAGGGCTGGTGTTTGGGTTGGTTTGTTTTCTAAATTATTCACATCTAAAAACTTCCAAACTGCTGTAGGATACAGCTCCGAAAGGCAAGAGGAAATTTTCACTCTCTCAAGACGGGCACCACGAGAGCGAAACGCCAAGCGCCTGCCGGTTGCTGGAAGCCCATCGCTGCTCCAGCCCGTCGGAAACAGGCACAGGAGAGGGAGTCCTCCGCTGGCAAAACCTCTTTTATGTCAAAGTATGCGTAAGGCTCCTGGGGCTGATCCACAGCGCACTGAAGTCATTGAAACCAAAAGGCCTAACTCATAAAGTGCTCCGGAGCAGGTCTTTCGCCGGTTTTAACTCCTTATACGCACTGGCTGCAGCTTCTATTGGATTTAGGACAAAGCAAAAGCTTTTTAATTCCCAGCCCAGGAACGGAAAGGAGGACTGCACTCCAAATGCTCTCCTTAGCGGCGACAAGCAAAAATTCTTTAGCACCATCTAGCTAACGTCGAAGGTAACCCACATTGACACTTCTTCCTCCACGTCTGCTCCGCCACCGACGCTCCCTGGCTCGAGCACGCAGACTTCAAAAGCCGAGGAGATAGGCGCTGCATGCTGATGAGGAGAAGGAGAGGTCGGGTTTAGCAAAGCACCCAAGAGCGGGGTGTGCATTTCACACAGAGACAGACGGGGCACTGGTTATTGGCCACGGGAAGTACAAGTCCAAACTTCATAAAAAAATTTACGTAGTACCTCGTCCAACAACCTGAGAAAACACAACAGCAGGGCATGGGGAGGGCCAAGAATACCCTTTTTTTTTTTTTGAAATGTCAGAGAGAAGACAGGTGAGAAAAATGCTGTGGAAGCAAAACTTAAATGCAGGAAGATTTGGTAAAGCTGAATAAAGGGCTACAAAATTAATGGGAGGTGCCTAGAAAAACTTTGAGAGAATAGTCAGAGGCAGGCAATCAAAACCCTTCACAAGTTCATGCAATATTTGCTGAAATGTTCCTGTAGAAAAAAAATACAATAGGGTGAACAGTTCAAAACAGTCCAATATTTTGGAAAGAAAGAGCTGGAATTTTCCTTTTTGAAATCAATTTCTTTCTTAAGATTTTATAATGTTGTATTATTATATAAAATGTAAAAACAAAAGCCCAGAAAACCAAGTTAGCAATCTACATTGAAATTTTTCTAAAAGGAACATTTCAGAGTGCCCTTTATAAGCCCCATTTTGTGGAAAAATTTGAAGCTGATGGACACTGTATTTCAGAATGTAACCAAACAGTAAAAACTCAAGAAAGGGATTTCCCCCCAAAAAAAAGTTTCATGAAAAATTTTGAAAAATTTCTTTTTTTCTTAAAGTTCTGATAAGAAATCAGTTAAGCTGATATTGGAACTGCCTGCAGGATAAGGCAGTCCTTTAATGAACTATTTGACTTGGCAACCTCCCTTTTCTAAAGAATAGTAATTCTTTAGAAATTCTAGAATTTCTAAAAATAGTAGAATTCACCTAAATTATTGTTCCACGTAGGACTGAATCATTGTCAGAAAAGAGTACATCTTCGCCTTTCATGGCTTCGTCAAGGAAAGAGAATTAAAATATACAAGAATAGGAAGCATTTTGTTTTAGCACTGGCCCAATTATCTGTTTGCATTTGGACCTTCAGAAAAATCCAACTGAGTTTTATTTTCACAACCAACTAAAACAATATTGTAAATTTTGATCTCCATCTTTCGACCTAGGTTATTTAAAAACACTTCCTAGTCATTCTTAAGCCCCCCCCCCCCCGAAGTGTTTGTCTTTTTTGTTTGGTTTTTTAAGAAATGACCCAAAACAATCACATACCATGTTTCCACAAGTAAGGGCCGTGGGCAAATTAATACATTTTTATTTCAGCACTTGTACCCTGATTTTTTAGGCTAGAAAGACTCAATTTCAAGCCCTAGGCTAACTTGTGGGCCGATATTAAAAGCAGTTTGCGTGTACAGCCTTCCACACGTGCCTGCGCTCCCAACTAGGAGATAGAAAGAGGCAGCGATACCTCCGGGCTTAGTGTCCATCTGAAAGCTGTGCACCCCCCAACCAGAGCGGGCTGATAGTGGCTCCTTGGTCTAGATAAAATAGATATCATCCTATAAAGGCTGGCTATATAGACCATACTCTGCAGAGAGGAGAGGCTCAAAGAAGGTCCACATTTTGAGGATGGGGCTTGGGTGGGAACAGGGGGAGGAGAAGACTGCAGGGGAGCACAACCCCTTCCACAGCAATACAGCAAACTTCTGCCAAGCCAGGTGAGGCTCAGCGTGGTCGAAAACTAGAGGAAAAGGAAATTGCACTGAATCGGACAAAATCAATGCCTCCAGAGCACTGTGGTGGAGATGCTGAGCTGGCCCGTGCCACAGGAACGGGAGCCAACACTCCCACCAGCCCTCCTGGCTACCCAGCACGTGGCCACCTCCCGCTGCGCTGCCCTCCGGCTAGCGTGGCAACGCTCTCAATGGCTCTGGAAACGGCGTATGTTTGGTTGGATTTGCTAACTTAAGGAGAGAATCAAGGGAAGAGGTTTTGTTTGCTTTCCTTTTTCACTTGCCTGTTTGGGGTATTTCGTTCTTTGATAATTCGGCTTGTACAAAATACTCTGTCAAAATGCACGCGATGGAATTGCCTCCGAGACTCCGAGCGTACACTATTCCCACGCCCTCTCACACCCTGTAATAAGCTTTTTATTCTACTATAATTAACACTCAGGAATCGGTTCCTGTTTCCCTAAAATCACACAATCCTACACTTAGTATTTTGCTGCTGCTTTTGCTTTACCTGCTAATAACCCTTTCCCCTCCCTGAATGGCTTTCAAATAGTCACTGTCTTTCCAGCCACTACATGCTGGATTCGGACTTCCTGATTGTTTAATTAAGTCCTTGTTACCTAAATACCGTATATTTCCTACTGAAAGAGTCTATGCCCGTGAAATCAAGGCATACTTTCTTCAAACCAGACACACATATTTTGGGGAGATGGACCACTGGGGTAAATACAGACCTTCAGTCATATTCACGAGATGTCTACTGAATGTACTGCTGGTCCTCTTATTAAATACTTTCAAATTTCAGTGTAATGTTTCGACACACAATGCCAGCATATACAGTTTTATTCTTATAGAAGACAGGTGATTTCCAGTTCTCCCAAACAAGCAAGGCACTTACAGCTCCACTTACAGAACTCATAAAGGCAATGAGGAGTCTCAGCCTCACTGAAAAACTAATGAAAATAAGCTAAAATTGGGAATTTTAACCTAAGTCACGTAGACCATTTACAATATTTTATGGTTTTTATCTTCAAATAAAGGTTGCACATAGGAGACCTCAGCTTGAATTTATGGCAACTTAACCCCCCCCTGCCCTGCCCTGAGAAAAAGGAGTTGTTCAACAGCAGTGGTTCAGGAGAACCCACTATTAGTAATTTTAAAGAATAAAAAATGTAGCATTCACACAGGAATAGGATCCAAACCCCACCGCAGCCGCTGGGCTTCCCATTTAATATGACAGGCATTAGATCACGCTGATAATATCGACTGATGGCGAGGACAGAAACCGACTCTTTTGGCTTCATAAAAGCAAATGTCTTTTTATCTGAATAATTATTATTATTATCGTTAAAACAAAATGTATATTTTCTCAGCTTTTTATTTACAATATAAAGTGCTTTCCACAGTAAATCAACAAATATGAGTATTCATGTCACCAAGTGCTGATGATTAAAAATAATTACTTTAATGGTAGCTGGCCTGATGCCAAACATGATTAGCTTTCACATTTCAAGCATGATAGTAGATAATTTACATCTCCTTTCACACCAATACCAAACTACTCTTAATGGATTCTATTTTAGTTTTTATGAATTAATAGAAATTTAGTGTCCAATTCACTACATTATAGCCACCATTTGCTTTCAAAACCAAAGAAATGTTTCAAAAAAGGGCAGAAAGTATCCAAATCACAGGATCCATAGCCAATAAACCCGGCTTCCTCGCTGACAGTGTCCTTGCCTGTGCCCTTAGAGCTGTCAGAGGCAGAGTGAGAAGAAAACTTTCTCAAACAGGCCAGAAAATCCTGTCAAGGGGGAAAAACCCGTGGAGATACCCAAGGCTTCTCCGCCAGGACACGTGCAGGTGGAAGCCCCTCTCTCCTGAAGGGCAAGGCAAACCTCCCACCTGCTCCAGCGGACAAGATTTTATTCCGGGGATGGTGAAAGAAATTGGACATCTGCCTTTTAAAAACATCACAAGCTGCTCAAGGACCTGGGTGGGTAAAAACAAGAAATATATTTACATTCTTTTGAAGTAGTTTTAAAACCAGTTGCCTTTTACCTACCCCTTAGGTCTGAGTACAGAGCCCTGAGCTCATCCTGTGGGGATAAACACTGAGGTACACAGGCAGGATTGCACTTGCCTGCCTCAGCTCAGTCGCGGGGTGTCCAAAACATCTGAACGCTCTTTGTGGGAGGAAAGAGAAGAGCAAACGAATTCTCCTCCATCTGGTTTGGAAGGTTCTGCCCATAGGAAATGTGGAAATTCAAAATACAGCAAGAATACGCAGTCAGTGGGTTCATGGGCAAGTGGGACGGTCAGAAGGACAACCTCAGCTTTTAAATATGTGTATGGATGCAGGTGGGACCACTGCTTCTTAGCTGGAAAGGAGCATACAGGAACATCGAGGCAAAAAATACCAGGGACACTAATCAGGGGAAGGACTTGCTAGGCACGTGAAGCAAGAATGAAAAGTAAGATGAGACCTTCCAGCCAGCGGGCTGGAAGAAGAAAAGGGAGGTTGAAGCTCCCACGAGAGCAAACCTTGGTGATTTGGTTTCCCCTTAATCCCCAGATCTCTGTCTCCAACAGGCCCAGCAAGGCTCCAAGCTGTACCTGACTGCACAGGACCAGGGCCCTGGCCTGAAAGGTTTAACTGCTTTTGGTGGCTACATGAAGTTGGAACCTGTGTTTTCAAAGAACAAGCCTGGGAACAGCATCCAAGAAAAGCACAGCTAAAAAGAAGCAACAAGAAGCACCCTCTCTCCCCAGCCCAGCCACCTTTCCTCAGTGCTACGGGAGATTATTTCTGCTGCCCGTGATGCCCTAAGACTGCTTCAGGGTTGCAATAATGAACCCAACCCAAGCAAATGGGTTTCACAGGACCTGTAAACATTCATTTTCCTTTGCTGGTCACTGATGCAAAGAAAATATATTTGTCAAGTTTAAGCCTTCACCTTCCAGCCTACTGCTGACGTAGAATATAAACACTTCTTGTGAAACCCTTCCAATTTACATTTCGATGGACCACAACTCTCATATATACTGACATTAAAATTTCCAGCACTGGCAGCTTCGGAAGAAGTACAGAGCAAATGGACGTGGTGCCAGCTTCCCCATGCTGCCTCCCAGGTTTCATTCTTGACCTTCTATAGGCTCCTTCTATAGGGGCTGGTGGGAAACCAGACCTTCACGTCAGGTCGATGCTTGGCTTGCGTGGAGAGTCCCAACCACAGCAGCAATTAATGCTTCTTGTCGTGCTGGTTTCTAATGGGTGGACAGCCGGTGCAGTTTTTCTACAAAGGTCACCCACATCACTTCCCAGACGCTGTAGAGCAAATATTTGGAGGAGGGAAGGTGAGGGAAAGAGCAGACAAAACTGGTGGGCTCTACCAGTTGGAGCAAGTTTGGAATTGCTTACTTAGAGATAAAATTCAGTATCACAGCAGGAAATCCCGAGGCCCGGCCCTGTCCCCTAGATTAATTGCTGTTGGTCTGGCAGTACACCCCTGTCGCTGAGCCATCCCTTCTCGCTAGAAAGAGCTCCCAACACTCTTCCCCCCCCCTTCACTTTGGCAGAAATCCGAGCGTATCCTCCGCACTCCGATTTAAAGTAAACCGCCATGTCATCGCCCTAGCACAAAAACACACAAATACCCTCCCACCTTAGTAAAGAAGCAAAACATTAAGCTTTATGGGTACAACAACTATTATAAAAAAAGCCCGACTATTTAATGCAATGTTGTGGTTGAGAATTTAACCACACAAAAGGCAGAAAATTCAAATGTACAATTCCCACAGAAACCATAACTTGGCCACGTTTCACATACACACGTCAAGGCAGAAACTTTAACAGCGCATTCCCCCATCTGAATTATTGCATTTGCAGAAGAGGTACAGCTCTCCTCCTCCTCCCTTTGCTTTTTTTGCCTCGTTTTTTTCTCATATACGAATCCCCAGTGGCAACGTTTATGAAAAATTAGGGGAGGGGATGCCAGGGGGAAGGGAGAGGGGAGGATGGCTTTGGGTAAACACACACCCGTTGGAGATGGTTCAAAAGCAGAGCTTAGCCTCCAAATCGCTTCCAACTTCAGCTGGTTTGTGTCCAGGCTCCCAGCTCCAAGTCCTTCCCTGGGGCAAATGCCGAAGTCTGCATCATAGCTGAGCCTGATCACACAGCACCCAGCCCCAGACAGACCCTCCCAAGACCTAACCCTGGAGGGTACTGCCCAAGAGACAACCCGCTGAGTCTCAGCTCCTTCCTTGCTCCTTCAGCCTGGATCTGAATTCTGCCAAAGGTCTACTCAAGTCTACTTGGGCCGACGTGTGCCCGCGTCCTGAATCAATGCTACGCAAGGAAATGAGGTGGTTTGCAGCCTGTTCAGTTCATCCCTTAGTGTGAAAAAACTGTCACTCTTTACAGGCCAGGCTGAGTGAGGTCAGCTTTTGTACAAACCTGGAGCGGGGATGTAAGTCATGCATCTGGATCTGCAGTAGGTTTACCTTCACCCCTCCACCACTACAGACGAAACGAGGCCAATACAGCAGAAAGTCACCGACTCTAAGCTTCTCTCGTCAGCTTTTAGAGCAGTAACTGGTGGTGCTGTATATGCAGGCAGCCAAACCTGCCTCCATCCACACCAACCTTGCTGCTTAATCCCTTCCTACCTGCTCCAGGGAAGGAGGTACAGCAAGCAATAAGCTTCTTTCTTCCTGAATTTCCAGCCACAAGTTTGGAGTCAACTTTGCTTGAGTGTCTTTGCTCATATAAGCAAATGGGCATTTGTACCCGGAGGGAAGCAGTGGACCCAGCCGTTGATCTGGGCTGCATGCTCACTTGGCCCTGGGCAGCCACAGAGGCCAGTATGGAACACGTTACACTTCATGTGCCGCGCTGCATCCGTGCTCTGAGCAGCCTGTCCTGGGTGGCCTGAGCAGTCGAAAAATCTGAATTTCTTGGCACTGGTGAGTTTCAGCTCGTAGAGGGGAGAAAAACGAGGTAAATTCTCCATTCACTGCACAAAAATTAAGAACATAAAAACAGACGAGCCATTCTGAGTCACCAATGGCCCATCCAACCCAGTATCTCATCTCCCCCAGTGGTCAGCGGTGGGTGCTTCAGAAGTGAATATAAGCAGCATGGCAATTATAGTGATCCCTCCTCTGGTGTAACCTCTCAGATTCCAGCAATCAGCAGTTTTGGGACTTCCTGAGCCAGAGGTTGCATCTGGACCATCGTGTTTAATAGCTCCCAGTAGACTTCTCCTCTATGAATTTGTCTAATCCCTTCTTGAACCCATTTATACTGTTGGCTTCTACAACATCCTGTGACAAGGAGTTTCACACTACAGTCGTGCACTGTGGGTGTTGGGGAAGCAGAGGGGGAGGAAAACTTCCTTTTTGCTGATTTAAACTCACTGCCTAATTATTTCAGGGAGCGCCCTCCAGTTCTAGTGGCACAAACAGTAGTAAAAGTCATTCCCTGGGAACTTACTCCCCCCACCATTCAGACTGTTATCAGGTTCACCCAAGCTTCACTTTTATAGGCTAATCAGTATCTCACACAGTCTATTTACTCTCTCTCATAACAAAGTCATTCCATATATTCACCACCTTTCCCTGTGCTTTTCTGTTTTCACTGTAACCCTTTCAATACAGGCAATTTGTCTTTGGTTCTGATAACTAACCAGAGCATATTATCCAGAAAAGTTCTGAAGCCAAATTCTTTACCCTGAAAATCCAGGCATCGTTATAGGAAAAGTAAAGAGAAAGTTCATTTTGCACTTTGATGGCTTCATTGACTTCAACTGAGCAACTAAGCTTTAACCAGATTTATGTCTGATCCTCACTCAGCCATCCAAGCTATCTCCTGAGCTTCTACATATACACCTATACATAATAATACAACAATATATTATTATAGTATAATGATATATTATTATTTTGTCCATAATTACTATAACTGAGTTATGTAATAATAATTATATACTAAAATACTATCATGATATAAACGTAACATACACATATATGCATAACCTTGTTATACATATTCATACATGCATGTTATACATAACATAAACAACACAAGTTATAACTATACGTAACTTCCTTTGACTAATTATCCCATTTCACTCAAAACAGTGATCACTCGCTCACTAGAAAAACTGAGGGCAGACAGCACATTGCACAGTAAGGTGAATTTGGGATACTGGTTTTTGGAGACAGCAGACAAAAGACCTGTAGTTTCAGCTCAGCACGGGTGCAGAGAACAAGGCCAGAAAGACTCAGCAGAGTGCGGACGATGTGTCGGACATAAATTTGGTCAAATTCAGGCACAGCAAAGCGTGCAGGAATACGTACGCCGATACGATGAAGCTCTTAGTGCGTGCATATTTTTAAGATCTGCGAAAGGACTATTAAGCATTCCCCTGAGCTCATCAGTCAGAGAGTTCCGTTCTCCATCCCACCTCCTCTGCAGTCAGTTTAGGAGGGTCCAAGCCCCCATTTCCCGTGGGATGCAGCAGGAGCGAGAGAGGTCCTGCTCAATGCCAGCTGACGTGAGCCCTCTGCGATTCCACAACGCCTGTTCCTGTGCAGGGTGTCACCGCGCAGAGGGCCAGACGCTCTAAGGGAACCAAAGCCTAACCGCCAGTTACACCTCATTTTAGTTGTAACACCCAGAAAAAGTTTTAAGGGAACGTGTCCCAGTTAGGTGAGGTTTACCAATATGGGTCCTTTCCAGGGACAGTGCGCAGGTTAGAGGGGAAAGTCAGCGATCCATGGGAAGAGGGGAGGAAGATCAGAAATGAGGAGTAAGGGGTTAATGAAAGAGTGAGTCAACATGCCGCCTTCTTGTTTACCACAGTCACTACCTCCTCTCGCCGAGCACCACCACCGTCACTGGCCTGACAGCGATCATTTGGATCCTGACCCAAGTGAACAAGACAGCAGGTCCCTGGTAATAGTCCCCTCTCCAGCAGTTTTGCTGAAATCCTGCCCCACTGTCAACATTGGCCTTGCATTGCTGCTTCTCCCCTCGCTCCCTCTTGCCTTTGCCCTTCCTCACCCTACTTCTGCTCTTCTTCGACCTGACTTCTGCTGACCTTCTGGTAAAGAAAGATTTCACCACGCCGGGCGAGACTCCATCTTTTGCAAGGCTTCTTGCAAAGCACGGAGTTAGAAACAACATCTTAAAGTATCCAGCAGAGCTGAGTTTGTCAGGTCTCAGGGCAGCTGGCAGGACTGTAGCAGCCAGTGAGCGAAAGAAAACAGCTTCTGTCTCTGGTGCTGACTATTCCCGGGTCTTTTCTTTCCCCTTCCCTGCGTGTCTGCTTTGTCGTCGAAGAAAAAAGGCTTGAACTTCAGCTGCAAGAACAGAAATAGCAACTCCACCCTATCTCAACTAACCGTGTTTCTTTCCTCCCACAAAGAACATCCATCCTATTTATTTAAAGTCATTTTAAAAGACTTTCAAGCTAAAAGGGAGTTTATAAAAATTCCCTGCAGTGAAAGAGAAAGAAAATCATATTAAAGTGAAAGCAGCACTTCATCTTTACCACGCCTAGTGCTTCAACTAATTTTCCTTCTTTCCCTATTCATATTTTTAACAAAAGCTTAACAAAAACAGGTCGTAGCGATGGCCGTGGGATGAGCCAGGCTGAAACCTGCATTCAGCCCCTCTGAAACGTTTTAGCCGTTCAGTACAAATATTCTGACAGGGCCAAGTTAACTCCTTTGATTGGAGGCCCATGTTTTCTACCAGAATGATGACAACAGACAAGCACGGGGGTTTCTGGCAGAGGCTGCCGGCAAGTTGGGTGCCCTGGACCCTGTTCTCCTGCGTGCTCCTGGCAGCGCTGTGGGGTTTGCTGGAGGAAGGTGTGTGTGTGTGTCAAATGCAAGAGCTTTTACAGAAGGATGCCATGGAGCCAAAATCATATGCCTCTTCATTTGGTAAAGAAGACAGGGAGTAATAGTTCGATATTGGCCAACAGAAGTTTTGAGAACCAGTTACTACCTGCCAGCAATTAAAAAGTTTGAAGATAATAAGATATACTTAACCAAATACCACATCAAATGACAACACCATACACCCATGTTACCACGGATGTACCTATGTGCAAGTGTGGAAACAAACATTTAAGAGCAATTAAATCTTAGTCAGATGCCTAGAAATAAAGAAATGTGATTTGCTTTGCTGTTCTCACGGACAGCGTCTGACCAAAACTTATGGAGTGTGATGCCAAGCTTCTGGGCTTCCCTTTAACCTTTCATTGCCTCAGTTTGCTCCTTCTTTCTCCAGGACAGATACGTACACACGGACCTCTCTGAATGTATTTATGTGTGTGCATGTATTAAATACAAACATCCATTTTCCCTGAAAGGATTTTATGAGAGCTAGTTAATGCCTGCAAGTCATAAAGGAGACTGAAGGGCACTCTGTCTATGCACTGTATCACTCTTATTGCACCTAACAGTCACTTACGCGGTACCAAGCAAGGGAAACACGAAAATGGGGAAACTCCCCACTCGCTGTAAAATAAGGGACTGAGGCAGACCATGGGTCAGGCAGCTGAGGACCTCTTCACCGGCACCTGGCCCCTCATTTCCCCGCAGCTTGCCCCAAGCAGGTGAAACAAAGCAGTGATAAGCCCACCAGCCCAGCCCACAGCCCG
Source organism: Oceanodroma leucorhoa (assembly GCA_030449065.1). Taxonomy (NCBI): domain Eukaryota; kingdom Metazoa; phylum Chordata; class Aves; order Procellariiformes; genus Oceanodroma; species Oceanodroma leucorhoa. The sequence continues at coordinate 777,654 of JASVER010000152.1, read as the reverse complement.
ACTATCAACGCGAAGCCAGCTCTGCTGCGTAAGGCTGCGAGATCTGGTGGTCCGTGAGCAGAAGCGCTGCCCACTTGGCTAGGAGGGTGATAACACCCGGCGGAGGGTGTGTTGGGCAACGGAGCAGTGCAGCCTCGTCAGATGGTTTTTAAAAGGATCGCAAGCAAAACCTCAACACCTCTGTGAAGAGTTTTCCAGCTGGGCCAGAAACATGCGCATTTTGGGCTGTCCCGCCTTGCATAGTTGGCTTACGGGCATTTTGACCTGTGTGGACCCAGGAAAGCATCAAACTGACAGACTGTAGAAGACAGCCACCATATCCTGTGCCTGGGAGGGACTTCCAGAAACCACCCCGTGCATCCTGGTCCTTTGAGGTAGGACTAGACACACACTTAGGTCCTCCTTGACACAAGTTTGTCTACCCTGCTCTTAAGGATGTCCAGTGATAGACACTTATTGGGCTTCCCGGGCAATCTGGTCCAGGGTTTTAGCAACCTGCACCATTAAGGAAGTCCCTCCTATTTCCTAACACCATCTTTTTTTCTCAGGGGAGGAAGAAGAGCAAACAGTCTACCCAGATTCATTAGCAGATACGTTCTTCGGTGTCTTCTTGGTTGACCTTGTCTACTAAGGCATACTGAGAGCTAATAATAATAATAATAATTAGCACTTACATACCACTTAATCCTCAAAGCACTTTACAAACATTAGCTAATTAACTAAAAGGCAGATTATATATGTGTCTGTACATATAAATAAATAAATATAAAAGATCTGGGAAGTCTGCCACGTTCATTCTTGCAGAAGTAAGGTCTCACAAACTGCCCGCACTACACAAATCTTACAGCTTTCAGTAACAAGTCATGCCAGCTTGGTTTAAAGCCCACAGTTTAGCTGATGCGTGTGTACTCTGCCATCCGTGTAGACCTGCAGAGTAGGGAAATTTCTTTAGGACAGCCCTGAGATGGTATTAATTAAGCAGACTGACTTAATTTAATATTCAATAGGCTTATTTTCCAACATGAGGAGTTGCTAATGACTGTAAATACTTGCATTATCGTTGCTAGCCACTTTAAATAATTGCTAGATACCAATTAAACTAGCAGAAAAAGAAACAAGGTCAGGGAAATGGCAGCATTTTCAATCTCCCACCATCTTACACAAACCCTATGTATTTTGTTTTCTTTTCCTTTCAACCCAAATCCCACACAATCTTACGGACAAGCTCATTTTGGGAATGGTTTCTCCTTAAACTGAGCTACCTCACGTGACAAGGTAGGGGCTACTTTTGTCACGCCCTTGAAAACTGTGGCGGTGGGCCCAGAGGTTGTGGCAAAGGGGAGGTCAAGCCTTGCACTAAGATCTTGAGCTGCGTGGGCTGACATGGGGACAGGGAGGCTGGGATCAGCCCAAAGGGCAGACTGTATGAAACACCACGTTCAGTATCTCCTCACGTTATTATCTACTTAGCCGTGTCCCTACACTGTGACACAGTTATGGGCTGTCCCAGAGTCATGCAGCCCAGCGGCAGTGCTCAATGCTCTCCTTGCTGGCAGTTTTGGCTGCTCCCATCCGTCTCACGGATGGCCTGAGCAGCTAGATGGAGTTGGCAACAGCCTTTTGTACTTGCCCCCACCTTTCCCTTCACTTCCCCTTCTGTTGTATTTTCTAACGTTACGACTGAGCTCGAGATTCAGATCCGTTCCAGACTAGTAGCCTGTGGCAGTGGACTCAGGCGATGAGAATCCACCAAGATAAAAAAAAACTTCAGCAAAACAAAGAATGAAAATGTATGAAATGTAAATGAAAGGCCATCTTGCGGACTTGTGGGCAAGGTGGTTGTGATACAGTGAGATAAAATTCATGCTTCACATGTCTCCCTTAGGAAAAAAAAAAACAAACCACAACAACAACAAAAGAAAAATCCTCTATAAAAACCAAATTAAAAATGTTGTTCTCCTTGTTCTTTGTGTACGTGAAATGTGACTTGGCTGCAAATATTGGCTGTGAAATCCCTTCCTGTTCTCAGCTTTTCCCTTCCGCTGGCAGATGTACACACGTGTACAGGCAGCGGACACAAGGTGCCACACATACCAACACCCACGTCAAAGCACGAAGATTTAAACCTCTGTGAGAGCACAAGCAAAGACCTCTACCTCTTCTGATGGCCTCTCCAGATCCTCTTGTGGAGTGGCATGGGCCAGGTCCAGTTTTCCCTATCGAAAGGCCTCAGAGTCAGTGCAACACCTGTTTCAGCACTCTGGATCCCTTCCTCAGACAGAAGATCTCTCCCTTGCAAACCAGTTCTTACTGTGAATTCTCTTCAAAGCTGTAAAAAAAAAAAAAAGCATGTAAAAAAAGTGACGGGCAAAAGCTGAACACGTACCTATTTTCAAGTGAACTACAGCTCCTCCTGCAACAGGGTAAGTATTATACATCGTTACATCACTGCAAATCCATACAGTCACCCCCAGATTCCTATCACAACACCTGACAGCAGTAATAGGACTTGTTAAATTGCAAGGGGGAACAAGAACCTGGTTCCAGTTGCACAGGTATAACACCCACAGAAGGCAATGGGATTGTACCAGGCAGCTGAGAAGAGAATTTAAAGCTTTATATTTTAATTTATGCTCTTTTAAGAAAGGAATCAGACTTGAATATGAGCCTGAGATGTGCTTGCCGAACACCTTAAATATTCCTACCGCCAAAACAAAAGCAGCACTTGTGTCATTTTTTATTTTATTGTATTTATTTTTCCTAGCTGCAGTGGAGTCCCTCCCTCTCTGGATACAGCTGGACCATCTCTGCCAGAGGACATCCCTGGGGCTCAGAAAACACTTCTAAAGAGCTTTTTTTTTTTTTTTGCATTTGGAATGCAGTAGATTATATCAAGTGTCAGATATTTTCAAAACATTTCCCAAGGGACAGTACTCCTATAAATTCTTTACACATACACTGCTTCGCTTTCCCCGCGCCGAGTGCTGTGCTGTCCACGGACCCGTTGGTGCTATTGCAGGGGTCGGTATAAAGATTTGCGGGGAAGTGCACTTGCTGCAAATTGGACCAGTGGCTCCCAGTGCCCTTCAGGACCATGCACAAGAGAAAGCTGTATTTAAATACATGAATCCACGAGATACCAAATCTTTCATTTCTGTGAATGCTCAAGTTAAAGGACTTTTATAGTTGCTGAAATTACTAATTTAGAGGCTGACAGATCTTTCCAAAAACAACGAGAAAAACTGTTACTTTCCTTTTGGCTTGGTGTTCAGATAACATAATTTTGATATCTGCACGTTTCCTCAGAATTAGCACACTCAACAGATGCCCAGACAGAAAAGAAATAATTTTGTTCACAAACAAGCACACTTTACAAATGGTGCACCAACATTAGAAAACTAAATCCACCTACACGTACTCAAACTTACTATGGTGTATGCACATATTTGAAAACATCTGTGTATAAAGTTTAAGTGTATTACACAAAATCCTGGAGTAGTTGTCTGGTATGTCCCCAGGGTCTTCAGAGGCATTGTTTGCCATCCGGAGAGCCATGAAATGACACTTGCAGACCCACAGGCCTCACTAAGCAGCATTTCCAACCTCTGAAGTGCCTCCGCAAAGCTAAGGCGGACGTGGGACTTCAGCAGGCTGAGCCGAGCTGGAAGTGGAAGGGCTCAGAGCGCATCTTTAAAGTTTTACCTTGTTTTTCCTTCAACAGGAATGCACGCTCTCATTTTTTGGGGTGCTCAAAGTCACCCCCGTCTCCATCAATCTGGAAATGAGGTCAAGAGACAGTTGATAAACAAGAAAAGGAGAAGCCGAAGTGCTTGAAGACGCTCCGCTGACCTGCCGACACCATATTCCTTACTCCTACCATTGGCCTCGTTGGAGGGGTGGCTCAGCCCTCGCAGGGAGCGGGGGGAAGCCCTCCCTCGCCCTGGGAACGGGTGCGGACGCGGTCCCCGCGCGTTCAAACCCCGGGGAGAGGACACAATAGAGGGAGTCGCTTCTGCAGCCATGCGAGGCCTTCGCCTCGGTAGGAAGAGGACTCAACGTCGCCTTCAACTCCTGCTTTGCGTGTTCCCACAAGCCAGAGAAACACCCCACCTGCCCCTGGCAGGGAGGTGATGTGTTCGGAGATAAATACTCACCCTGCCCACAGGCCTTCCAACACCCACAGGCTCCTGGGCTCTGCCCACACCTAATCCTCCCTTTCTGTAATTCCCTTGAAATCGGGCATTAACTAACTTACTTTCCACCTGTCACAATCCCTGGGAAATCCCAGGCTGAATTCACCCCACCCGGCCACCCCTCGCATGAAAAGGTTGCGAATATACGGCAGCCTCATCAGACGCGACCTTGGTAAAACACTTGGAAACAGGATTTAGCAACGCATACACAGAAGAGCGTCTCCCAAAAGATACAAGTCCTCTCTTCACCATGTGAACCACTCTATGAAACCAATGTGCTATTTATGTATAAAAATGAAAGGCAATAAAAAAAGAAAAGGCTGTTTTATGTTGCTCAGCAAGCAATAGCACGCCTACATAACCCAACTCTTTGGAGTAAGGGTCTCTGCACACCAGTCTAACATTCCTTTGACTCCGACAAAGTGGAATAAAATCTATTTCAAATATATTATTTGATGAAAGCAGATGTCAGCAGATACTGCCTATGTAATTGATATTTGATTTATTCAAGATTTATGCATGCTGTGCCTTAGATTTATTAATGATAATCCCCTGCTCTTGTGTTTAATATAGTGGAACCAAAACATAATTTGCTGGGATCAGTCAGAAATGCATCAAAGTGATTAACTCTACATGCAAACCATTATCCAGTGACATCCCTACTGTGCATAGTGCAAAAGGAGGCAATAATACAGTAATTGGCTTCACTTAAGCAAGTCAGATATTTGCTGTGATTGCTAGCAAAATTTGGTCCCTTTAATCTCAATGGCGCTACTTCCTCACATCCTTCATCTTCCCTTGATGCATTCCTGTTCTCAAAAGAGTCAGAAACTTAAAAAAAAAATAAAAATAAAAATTGACACAACCAAAACCCCTCCAACAACCTGGCAATTTAACATGAGGAACTCATCAGAATCACAGTCAGCAAAGCAATGAAATACAGCCCTACTCCTGAAAACAGCCAAGAGGGTCTTTCCCCCCTCCGTGACTGTAGTATTGGCCAGTTGTTCGCGGCACCCACCTCACCGCAGCGACGCGATGAGGCAGAGGGACTCTGTAACCAGCAGGACACGCTTTGTGTGCCCAAGGGGTGAGGAGGAGATTTAAGCCTTCCCTGTGGCCCCCAGCACCCCATGTCAGGAGGGGAAGCACACCCTGAGAAAAGCCAGGTAGGGAGCTGCACAGCAAGAATAGCTTGAAGAGAGTTCGAAAGAGGGATTAAGGTCAATGGGGAGGAGAGACCGTGACTCCACGAGTAGTCACTGAGGCTGGGAGGGCATCTCCTCCTCCTCCTCCTCACCGCTGGGTGCTAGTCCTTTATCCGGGGAAGGAGCAGGAGTCCCTTAGTTCTTGCAGCTGGGGACTCAAACGACGAGGCAGAGAGCAAAAAAAGGTACAGAAAGCCCCAGTCCACGTGGGCAGGAGGAGGAAAGCTGTTAGAAAAAGGCAGCCTGTCTCCTGTGAATTTTCTCACCGGAGTCATGACAGCCAAAGACTCCATTTAGTCTAATTAATTTGTTCCACTCTTGAACAATACAATTTCAGTTACACGTCTGGCGAGTTGTTACATTTCCAGGCAGTTTCATTGCCGCTGCAAGGGCAGCCATGTGTTTCCCTGTTGGGGAACTAAATCTTTTAGCCCCTGGACCAGCACAGTAACTCTGCTCCTGATGACTACAGGACAGGCTCGATCCCTCCCACAAAACCCAGAAACCACCTTTCCCCCAGAGTCACTTCGGCACTGCGGCAACCAACATTACCTGAGAGCAGCTCACAGAAGCTAAATCTTATTATCTTGAGAGCTAATCCTGGGAGCAGGTCAAATAAACAGATATTGAGTGAAGTTCAAATTCTTATGCATGCTTTTCCACCCTTACCAGCACAAAGCAACTCCACAAGGGTCCAACCAATTTACAGCTTGCAGCTTCTCCTCACCCACGCTCGGATTTGCAATGGCTGCAGCGTTCTTTAGAGGTTGTGCTCAAATTAAAGCTTGGGCTGAATAGGATGGCCAGAGCAAGAAATGCAGCCCTCTAGATTCAGAGAGATCCAGTTTTTGCAAAAGAGCTCTGACCTGATAAAAACCAAGCAAACAAAAACCCCCTTCTTATCTCCGTAACCGCTGCTCCTGAAGCTGCCCTGACAAACAGTAAATGGGTTGCTCTGGCATTCAGCCTAATCAGAAAGTAGTTGTCTCAAGAGAAAACCATAACGAAGGAGAAGTTTTTAAACGGGATGTTGAAATTCTCCATCATTATCACTTAGGAAAAGAACATGTGATTAACATGACTTTCTCTTTCCTTCCACCTGAAATGACAAAACATAACAAAAAAAAACCCCTCTCCCCTCATTTCTCCTAGAGGCAAGGGTGATGTGTTGTGATATAGACTTTCCTCACTAAGAAAGGTTTTATTTGGGCCAACGGCCTGTGTTGAGGGTGTTGGATGAAGAATGCGGTGCACGCAAGCCACAACAAATTCAACAGAAAATAAAAGAGTTGCAGCAGTGAGAACTGGGCACTGGGCCTGCCTTGCCTCAAAGAAGCTTTGTGATCTGCCAACTAGAAAAGAAGGATCCCCTGCATGGCTTGTTAGAGGAGATACTGAGAGGAGGCACAAGTGAGAGCTGTGCAAGAAAGAGGAAATGCTCTTCTCTTATTCTCTCACCTCCTCTCCTTCCAAGAAGAGGACAGAGCCAGGAGGAACCAAAATCAAGCAAGCCCCAGGCAGAAGAAAATAAAGAGGTAGGAGATAGGCTACTTGATTCACAAAGAAAATAATTTCTAGATTTGGAATCATTACTCTTGTTCTCTTTTTTGTACCCTCCTACTGAAACAAGCCACCCTCTTCCCACAGCTTCCTCTCCCTTGATACCGGGTTAGAGGAGAGGCTCGGCTGGCCCAGCATATGCCTCAGTGCACCAGTATTCACGGGTTTCCCTTTGCGGCAACCATTTCTATACAGTCCAAAAGAGTCCTCTTCTCATGGGCTGTATAAGCCTCTCAGTATAGAGCTTATGCTCTAACCAACTTCAGCAAGTCTACCTGGTTATTTAAAGAAAAAACACTCACCCTGCATTTCAAAATGATGCAGCTGACAAGCTGAGAAGATGACATCAATCCTGTCTAGTAGGAAGGGTCTACAATTCCCTAGTGAATTTATCTTTGAACAAAATGAAGAAAAATTGATAGCTTCAATTATGAAGGGAATTCATATCACATGCAATTTAAAAAAAAAAAATCTTCATTAATATACTTTTTCCAGATTGAGAATAATCACAGCCATCTGGAGATCAAATTATAAAATGGAGACTTGTGCAGTAAGAAGGAATCTTGTCACTCAAACCTTGTACAACTTCGTTCTTTAAAAAGATTGCTAACATTGATTTTATAATGCTCTGTTTCATCCTTCTTCTGGAGTGCTTTATCCTTAATTAAAGTTGTTCCAGAACACTCCTGGTCTGCCCGTGGAACAATCGAGACAGCAGTAGCTCCTGATCGTGTCATTTCAGCCCCATCATATGCTGCCAAGATACTAACGGAAGCAAGTGAGAGAATTACCAGGAACGGCACAAGATACAATAGAGGAAACAAGTGGAGTATTGGGAGAAAAGGAAATACCAAGACCCAGACAAGCCATTCGCCTACTCTTCCCCATGGATTCAGAAAAGTGCCAGAGACAGCTGCTGCCCTCCAAACCCAACGAGCTCCAGATGGGGCCCCCCTCCCCCAGAAGGCTAAATCCAGAGAAGAAACCTCACAAAGCAGCTGTAGACACTGCCAGAACAGGCTTCTGGACACACAGAAACATCCTCCAACTGTGACTAGCCTTCCCCTCCCCAGAGCTGTTGGATTGCAGCCTCTCTTCACCTCCGCTTTATGCCTTCCCTTCTTCTGCCCTCTCCTCTATTTGTTTTTCCCTTGTAGATGAACTGACCTCCTTTTCACAAAATCTAGCTCGTTCCCCCACACTGGGGAATTAGTATGATGTTTGAGAGCCTCACGCTGTTCCACGAGGGCATCTTCTCCCCACCCTGACTGTGCTGCCTTTTCTGTTCCCACTGAGACCTCTCTGAGACAAGAGCCACCTACGGCTCCATGTTCATGTAGCGACAGACATTTGTGTTGACCTCAAAGGCCCTACTGTAATAAACACAAGCCATGACAACTCCCGCTTCCAAAGTTCAATGAAATAACCCTTTGTGTTTTAATGACACTGATTAAGCGCCTTTAGAACACAAAACCAGAAACCTTCAAACCATTTTGTGCTCAACCCCATCCAAAACAATCAGTGCTTTAAGCTTCACTGTCCTTTGCTGGACTGCGAGGAAGTATTATTAACAAAAAGTCCTGCCATGTACTCTGTAGACACTCAAGAGCTGCACTCACCCAAATTTTAACAAGGGGCTTTGCCCAAGGAAAGAGAAAGAACAGCCCCCTGGCCTCCACAGACTCAGCTGGTGGCAAGCAAAGTAGAGGAAGGCTTATTAGGAGGTGCCTGGGAGTCTCCCATACCATTAGCAGTGCTCCTCAAGGTACTCACTCACACCCTACGGCTGCAGATACAGCACACACCTTCCCATGGGAGCTGCATCCTCGCCAGTGGAAACAACCATGTTTCCTGCCATTTAATGCACACCTTCAGGATCAAATTCCTGGCACAGCCCCTGCCCTGCTTTCAACTCATGATTTGAACCAGTGTGAACAGGGGAGGAACATAAGGAATCATCCAGCTAAAACTTCTTCTCCTATGAAGAAAGGCTGAGAGAATTGGGGTTGTTCAGCCTGGAGAAGAGAAGGCTCTGGGGAGACCTTACTGCGGCCTTTCAGTGCTTAAAGGGGGCTTATAAGAAAGATGGGGACAAACTTTTTAGCAGGGCCTGTTGCGACAGGACAAGGGGGAATGGTTTTAAACTAAAAGAGGGTAGATTTAGACTAGATATAAGGAAGAAATTTTTTACAATGAGGGTGGTGAAACACTGGCACAGGTTGCCCAGAAAAGTGGTAGACGCCCCATCCCTGGAAACATTCAAGGTCAGGCTGGACGGGGCTCTGAGCAACCTGAGCTAGGTGAAGATGTCCCTGCCCACGTCAAGGGGGCTGGAGTAGATGACCTTTAAAGGTCCCTTCCAACCCAAACTATTCTATGATTCTATGAAACAGTTTCCCTCAGTCAAGACTGAGGGCTTAAGACACTCCGATGGCAATCCAATTGGGTTGTAGGAATGGCAATTCTGGACCACACCACCGCTCCTGTCTCCAGTAATAGCTATAAACAGAAATCTTCAGAATAGTGTAAGGAGAGGAAAGCATATATGATCACATCCTGTAATACTGCCCTAACCTGCAGCCTAGGCTCAGGACGTAAATAAGAAGTGACTTTTCTGCAAGTAGTGGAGTCACCCAGAGGTACTGCATCCTCGCAGTGGCAGGAAAAAAGGACGATGGCTTTACAAGATTGCTAGCACCTTGCTCAGAGTCATGGCGACAAATAGAAAGTGGTAAACTGTAGAGGCTGGATTTTACCCTTATGTCCAGGCAATGGAGTGAAAACCTCCAGGCTCTGTTCATGAAATTAAGTACGCAGGCTCTCAGGGTGGGTTGTCTTTCCCCTAAAGAAAGAGAGTACTGTGAGCCAACCCCTACAAAGTGCCCTGAACTGTCAAGTAAATAAAACAAATAAAGGTTAAACTTAAGGAAAACGAATAGGGTGCTCACTGAGCCCAAAAGAAAGTACCACATCTAAGCTGAAAGCTGAAAAGAACCCCAAGTTGCGGAAAGAAGAACCCGTCCCCCCAACACACACACACAAGAAGCCAAGGTTGCCAGTCTCTTGTATCTCAGAATCATAGGACAGTCATCCAGAAATCATGAGATAAGCTGAGAAAGAGCGATATACTAAAAATAATCTACTTTAAAACCCTTTTATATGCCTTCATGGATGTGACACTGTCTAATGGCCACATTTTCACAGTCTTTTCCACAGCCACGAGGACTAACTCTTTAAGGGAAAACTGAGGATTTTCTTTGAACACATGCCTCCGGGAATTGAGAGATCAAGGGAAATACAAAAGCAAATGCAAAACATCAAGTATCAGAAGATTCATGGTTAAAAAAGAAGGATGAGCTGACAACAAGGACAGAAGGTCAGTTCATTAGGGAACTTCTGATATAAAACGTAGGAAGTTTTTCTCAAGAAAGCCAGGAAAATAACAGCTTAAATTAAATTACATATTAGTTTGGTGTTTAAAAAGAGATGCCCTTATTTAAGAAGTGCTTAAGGTACATAAATGGTTAATCACACAGGTCTCCTCGCACACACGAGCACCATCAACTCCCTACCAGCACTTCTGCTCTATGACTAATATTGTTACCGGTGAGGTAAATACCACCCTAGCAAAAACCCTTTCCTTCACTACATATCCCAAGAGGCATGGACGCACAGAAGCACCTCTCATCTCTGCAGCCTTCTAGAACATGGACCTTTTAAAAACTCAGTGCAAACCCAAAGCAAGAAATGGGCTAGCAGAACTTGCACCCCACCAGTGAGCCAGCTTTGCATTCATCAGCTGAAATTTCCATGCCCTTCAAGGCTTTTAGATGAGCTGATGCAGGACGCTTGGCCAGTGGGAAAGAATTAAAAGTTGATAAGCGCTAATCTGTTAAATTCACTGCTGAACTCATTCCCGAGTTACAATTATAACCCCTGGAAAGTTGTCCCGCATTCAAAACACACCAAGAGAAAATATGAAATACCATTTTCGGAACTGTCATAATCCAGCTTTGACAACCCTGTGAATAGGGCTTGCTAGAGAAAACCACCTCTCTGGGTCCCTGTTCGCTGCTCAGCACAGCTATGTTTGGCTGAGCCGTGTCTCTGTTTATGTCATTCGTACCATTCAGTTTCTTAGTGGTTTCCAAGCACGTTACCCCCTACACCACCCACCTCTCCAAATCCAACAGCAGGTGAGCAGCTCTTCGCTTACAAGACACCCTACGAACGCTCTACACAAAACATTATTTCTTCCTACAGGAAGGAATGGTGGCTTCAAAATCCTCCTCACGTCTCCCCCTGCGAAAGGTGTCCTAGAAGAAGGACTTCCTGGCCTGACCCTGTACCTTCTTCCATAAGCAGGCCACCAGCTGAGGGACGGGGGTACGAGTCGTGAGCTACGTGGGGAAGGAAGAGGCCACGTCGCACCGCATGGGCCGGTGCTAATGAGCAGGACTAGTCCCTGCAATAAATCCGTATCTAAAGACTGCACCTCTGAATAAGAACATTTTAGGGATGTGAGGGTGTTAACAGGACACAACGCTGATGATTTAAGACAGTGAGTGTCTCCTTTGAGCTAAGTTGTCCCTGTCTTGGCAGAGAGAAGATGGTATGCTAGAAATATTAAACTAGCAAACTCCGTGGAGATGCATAGGTACAAGTAAGAAGAGAATTTGAATCCCTGTCTTCAGGATAAGTCATCAAACAGATCCTCCTAAACAGCAGCCAAATATATATCCGCATCTACTGTTGTAGGTGTTAATGGAACAGCTCCCAAATATGAATGCTGAAATAACATCCTGATCTCCTGTAACCGGAGCTAAGAGGATTTGCCATTGATATACCAGCTCTGAGCTGGATTTACTTCAAAATTCTCAAAAGCCCCTGCAATGGCATAAAGCACGTTTTTGTGTCAAAGGAATCCAGATGAGCGCTCCACATGGGGCACTGGGCGATACGTAATGAATTCCACATTCTGGTTTTGTCCCCGGAGAAGGCTCCCACAGATTCCACAATGGAACAAGAGGTTTATTGAACAGGACAATGCGAGAGGAAATCTATTTTACAACTTTAAGCGAGCTTCTGTCCGCAGAGGATGAGCATAATTTGCTGCTGAAAAGAAAACTAATATAAGCAAAATGGCCTAAATATAAAAGGAAAACAATTTCATCTTTTCTAGTTCTTAAAAAAACCCACGTATTTGTTGTATGTGTGCACTCATCCCTACACACATATACATGTAGCACGTACACGCAGATATTATGTATAAGCACTCTCCAAACACAAAAGAGCTAAAAACAACATAATCCTGTCTTCTGGAAGTTCTTGGTACGGAAACAGTAATTAGATCATTCTACATTTGAATGTGGTACAGTTAATCAGAGCTCTCCCAGGGGCATTTTAGAATTAGGAGGAACACTATTAAGGAATACAAATGTTTTATTTCCTAAACTGCCAATAAAAGGACACGATCAACTTAAAAAAAAAAAATGCAATGGAAATAGGTTGCTTGAAAAAAAAATTCAGACCAATTCACTCCAATGTCATGCACCTAAATAGGATGTCATTGTGCCAGGGAATTAATTGGATTGTAAATAAAAGTGAAACCGATCAGTAAGTTTTTATTGCTTGTGACGAGTGAAATGCAAGGAGTGTATGAAGAGCATAAATGATGAAAGTTGAATATGTTCTGAAAAATTCTTTCAGTTTGAATAATCTGCAGGGTATTAATGGCACTGGTAAGAATTTTTATTATAAACATATGAGGACAGTGTGAATCAGGAATAATTCTATTGAAATCAATGGGATTGCACTGAGGGAACATTTTTGAGGGCTGCAGAATGGAAACTAAGAAAGATCTACATACCCTTTTGGTGAGAGCAGAATCAGGCCCTTGGTGTTCTTTTTGTTTTTCCTCCTCGCTCTCTAGTTGCTTATGTGCTTTTATAGAAAACTGTCTTTTCTCGAGCAGCGGGCCCCTCTAGATTTACATCTGGGTGCTCACGTCCGACTGTGGTGACAACATCCCTTTCAACTAAAACAAACACAGCTACCAACGAAGCCAGCAAACTTGCTGGAATGCAGGACTCGCTGAACTGAAGAATGCCAAAGAAACGCAAAATAACGCAATGACAAACCTTTCAAAGAGGTGATGAGGGTGAGGCAGAGGCATTCTGAGATGTGAGGGACTGGGGGCGATGTCTCCTGAGGAAGGCACGTGAAGTCAACAATGACAAAATAGGAGAACCAGAGCGAGAAGCTATACCCTCGTGTTGTATTTTGACCTGGATTCTTGCGCCTCCTTTTTCAAGGAGCAGAAAAGAGATGCTCAGGAGGACTATCTGAATGGCCAGCACGTTGGAGGTCATACCTGATGAATGGAGGTGAAGGCCAAGGACTCGCACTTTTCCTCAGCAGCCCATACTAACCAGGAGAAGGAGAAAGCCCTGCCAGCTCCTGATGCTAAAGAACAGCAGGAAGCCCTGAGGGATTAGTCTCCTAACTCAGCCACATTAGTTAGACGATGTAAATACAGATTCTCCGCTCTTCTTGCATCTCCCTGTTATCTAGAGACTTGAAAGGGCTCGTGCAACCTGCATGTAGTATTATGAATACCCAAGGCAGATCAATTTAAGTTAGCTTGAGTACAGCCACAGAGCAACACCGCACAACAAAAGTGTGATTGCTCTCTGAAACGTGCCGGGGTAAAACACCAGGGAAAGGGAATACCTTCTCACCTTAACGGATAACGACGGTACAAAGCTGCGATTTTATTTCAGCTCGGAACAAGCACCCAACTCGTAACCAGCAGAGCATTTATATCTTGGGATGACCCTCTAAGAGGAGCCACGGCCAGCTAACCTGGAGATGGAGTTGCAGAATACATTAAAGCGTTTCCAGGATGAGAGCAGGGGGTCGTGCTTGCTGAGCTCTGTGTCCCTTACTGCCCGGTGCTCCTGAGAACCTCCTTGATGGTTGTCTCCCTCTCTTGCTGCACTGTAGTAACTCTCGCTGGGCTACCACATACCGTGGGACAGCTGCACGTGGTCCGTTATAAGGCCTTCCTGTGCAGCCAGAAAAGGTTTTAGGAGATCTGTAATAGCGTGTTTCCGGAACTGAAACTTAATTTGTTTATCACACCTCTCAGAGAGTGAAATAGCTCAAGGAAAAGCAAAGCAGAGACAGAGCACATGCGCAAACGAGATGGACTCCCGTAGAATAACATAGCATACTAATTCATTCTGATATTGCTATTTAGTACCTGCAAAGTCTACCATTATGCATTATTAAATTCATGTATTATTGAATCACAATCCTTGTTGCCTGGTAAGAAATGTGGATGATTTCTTAGCTTAAATTAAAGCACTGCTTCCCTTATTTGAATAAAACTGCATTACTGGCTGCCTCGCATGGTAATCAGAAAACTGCATTAGGCAGGTAGTACTGTATGAATTAAAAAATAATGAAACAAGACTTTTCAGTCAGACATTGTTCCCTTGCCTGCTTTTCATGACAGCAGATTTCCTACTTTGAATTGATAAGACAACAGCAAATGAAGATAACAACATGAGAGCAAAATCATTCACTCTAATAGGCTCCACCTGTGCAGACTTCAGCTCATTTACATGACTGCAGAAAAATTAGAAATCATGCAGCAATTAGTCTCTTCTAGATTATGCACTGTGTCAACTGATACCACTCTGGAGAGCACTAGTGCTAAAATGGTTTCAAAAGATAAATCTACTAGCCTGTGCAAACATTTTTAATTACCTGGAAAACTGGATTGCCTGTTCAGAAATCTCTGTTGTAAACCAGGCTGCCCACACAGCGCTGGAATCAAATGTCACCAGATTCAAATGTTTCTATAACTGACTTCTATAACGTTTGATGGTTTGGTGAAACAGAACCACGCATCTGCTTTTGCTGCTTTGTAGTTGAAGGAACGTCTCTCCTTAGAGGGAGGTAATGCAATTGCGGTAAAAGGAATTTTTCTTTCTCTTTTTGTGTTAGCAGGTATCGATCCCTTTAGTCTCAGATCTCATCATCCACTCTGGTCATCCATTGTAAAACGATGGTCATTCACAGCACTGAGAAAACCCACCAGCAGCTATTTACAGGATAAAAATTAAGGGCTGCATTGTGAACGCTGTACTCTCACCAGTAAGGAGTTCTTCACCTAAGAGGCCCGGTGAAGTCAATTTAACTGCTTATGAGTAGCTGCTCATCCTTGTGAGGAAGCAGTTCACAATCTGGGCTTCAATTCCTTGCCAGGGTTAGCATATGTTCTGGTGGGAAGGCAAGCCTGCGCTCCCAGCTGGTGCAGATCTGCAGTGTTCCCAAACTCACAGAAGTTCGGCAGATTCGCACTGCGCGGTGACCTGGACCCCTTGCATTAAGCATGTGCTCGCCACACCTTTGCCATTGTTAATGAGGTTTCAAAAGCATCTATTGAAATTTAAAAATGGCACTTCTTTGGCATATTTAAATTTGTCTCAAAGGAAAAAGCCTGAGAGTAACTGAAGGGGAAGAGAGCAATGAAAGCACCACAAAGACTTCAAGAGTTAGAGTCTAATTCAGAGCCAGGACCTCTCTGTTTATTTGACTAATTCTCTCAAGAACTCCAGAGCAAGGAAATACCTAACTGTGAAGTTTGCAACCTCTAGGACTACTCTTGGGTTTCATATTCTCTAGATGATATTTCCACAGAGCGTAATAATACAGCTTTATAATTTGAACTGGATTAAGTCACAAAGGGCCACCTTTATGGCATGATCACAGCTTTGGTTACGTAAACTGTTCCTGCAGGCTGAGTTTAGACACAGGATCTAACCCTTTAAGGTTTTTTCTTTCCTTCCTTGAGATACTGCATGTGTCTTTTCATGCCACACAGAATAAATTCTACAGTTTATAGAAGTGGGTTTGGTGAGGTTCACCCCCACCTCCACAAAGTATTGACACAGCTCAGTTCTGATGTGGCACCAGGTTTGCATTAACCCCAACGTTTAAATCAGCAGGACCCCTAAATTATCCCTCTTTAGTTATCAAGGCTTCTTGTTTTGTAGCTTTGATGCTTTTAGCTGAACGTCTTTAGCATTTCCAGTTACAAATTAAAGGGCTTAACTTTGTTCTCAAAGCTAGGTCCTTTAGTGGTGGGCTATGGCCCTTGGTCACACCTGTGTGGCGTGGGTACCGTGGAGTCACAGCCCCCAAAAGCCCCAGAGATCCTCCAGAACTGGCAGGTGAAGCTGAGAGCTGCTGTGCTGTGATGGGGCTTAGCTGAACCGTGGAACTCCTTGCCACAGGATGATACGAATATTAAAAAAGTCTGTGTGGACCCAAAAAACAGACTGGAAAGGATGCAGGGGCTGAGTACAGCCGTTCTGATATACATCTTAAAACATATCCCATTCTTCCCCTGAGCAGCCCACAAGCTTTGTGGGCCGATACCTGTGAGGGGGACACCACTCTCATTACTCCTGTATTTCTGCTTCCTTGCTTCAAATACTAAACTTTGTTTCTGTGCAACCTAGGAGCAGTTGAGGGGTGAAAGGTAGCTTTGTCTGTTTGTCCTTCTACCCAATGCACAGCTCATGCAGAGGAGGACCCAACATCCAGGTAAATGGCACACAGACACAGGGCGATTCTGTCCCGTTCATCCTTTATGCAGGATTACAACCTTCACCGAGGCAATAGCCCAGATAACTCTGGCACAAACCGTGGGGAAAGCATTTTCATCACTGCAGCCTTTGCCCTGGTCTCTGTGCTGGACAGACTCCCACCGAGTACGGCCACTCTTACGTTCTAGGTTTTGGGTGGCTACCGAGTGCCGGAACGTTGCTCATCCACAAAGAGTCATCACACATAGCTTTGCTGCTGGTTTTTTATTTTAACGCAAATCCAATACAGTTTAACCATTCTGAGGCTAAGGAATATATGCGTTGGATAGAAGTATTATCAGGCACACAGCAGCACTGCGCAGGAAAGCCATGGGAGGAGAGAGCCCTTTGGATGCGCCGGGAAAGCCGGAGAGACAGAATGCAACAGCCCTGCTGGAAATGTGGCCAGAATGCAAGAGAGGGGCTCTGGAGGTGCTGCATGGAGACGTGCATACAGGCACCTACCCTACTGCAAGCCAGTTCAGCTGAGCTTTAATAGGAAGGACTGGCAAGGAGAGCCTCCTAACAGCCTTAATTTATTCCTTGATGATGCCACAGTTGGTGGTACTGACTAGGATTCAAATATAAAATGGAATTTATGGAGAAATTTATGAGTTTAATGGAGAAATCTGTTAAGAGCCTTGAAAGCCCTTATACAGCTAACGAGGTGTTTTAAGTCCCCTAGCAAATTCTGCACTTGCCTGATGAGGTTCAAGTTTCATAGTATAACCAGACAGCAAGGGGAAAGAATGACAGTATATGTGGCAGAGCCATAACACTGACCATGGGCTGCTCATTCGGAAACATCTTGGAAGATACGTTATGAGGCATGTTCATCTGTCGTTATTAATGACTGAAGTCAAAGGATTAACTGGGTGAGCCTGATCTAAGACTTGTGGAGCCTGATCTAAGACATGTGGACTTGGCAACGTGCATGGAAACTGCAAAATAATACGTCGGATTCGCAACTAAACAGAATCTTAAAACCACCAAGGATAAACAGCGAGAGAAAGGGGGATTCACGCTTGCCTCACTTACTGGGATTGCCTTAAGGATACATGGGCAAATTGAACACTGTAGAATGCAGGAGTTGCCACAAGATGGGACATTCAGCTCACAAATATGAAAGTTGCTGGCAGAATACTGAACTTTACATCTAATGAGTAAACCTGGCTTGATAAACAGTCACTTAGAGGAGTTAATCCTTTGCTCCCTTTGAGAACCACCTGCCCACAGGCTCCTGACAAAAACCCTCTCCTGCTCAAGCTAGAGGGAATTTTGACATCGGTGACAGCGTTACTGTTCAATTCTAGCTCGTTGTTTGTAACCGACTGGTGAAAACTGAGAATTAGACACGTCATCCTGCAGAAGGTGTCCAAAATGACTGTTGTTTGTTTTCCTTCGATTACGTTAATATGGAGACACGTCTCTGGCTGTAAAGTCAACTGGCCAAGTGGTGCCTCCACTGGGGAAGCCACTGCAGCGTCCTCCTTCAAACGAATCTCCTCTTCTTCCACAAATTAATATGTATTTTCATATGCCGCTGGGGCTAAGCTTCCTGCGCTATGATTCAGGCCACACAGAGTGAGCAAACAAGCAAGCAAGCAGGCACAACAGAATGATTCCCTGCTGCAGACAGCACACATCTAGACTCAGCTGTAGCAGGACAGCAAAAGTGAGTAATTCCCCAAGTAAGGAAAGTAAACTTGTTTTCAGAAGTCAACATAACAACATTCAAATTATTGTTTTCCTCTCTACTCTTTGGCCAGTTATTTTAGTGGCAGTTGGAGTTCAAGTCCTAAAGGCAATGCAGACTTCTTCTGGATAAAAGGTGATGGATGGAAATGTAGCTTCTGTGATGCGTCTCACCATGAAGGGAAGGAAATTAGCTGAGTAACTTGCCTAATGCACCATATGGAGATAGAAGCGAGGAAAGTGCGGCTGCTAGAAGTTAATGTAAAAAACACTAACCACAAATCCAGCGTAGGGCCAGGCTCCAAAACGTAAGTGGAAGTGGCCTAGAAAACCCACACAAAGACAGTAATTTACAAGCAAAGGTTCTATGCTTCTGGAAAATAAGGGCAAGAATAAAAAACTGCCTGTGTTAGTAATCTAGGATCTGGAGCAGAGTAACTAAATCTATTGGGCTTAGACTGCCTGAAGGCATAACATTAAACTGGGGAGAGACATTCAGTTTAATCTGCAGCATGACAGATGTCCTTAAGGGGATTCTATGTAAATATGCAGTGTATTGTTTTTGCCTTCTTAAAAAAGCAGGGGGGAGTCGAACCACCTCTCTCCTATCAGATGGTATGGATATTTTGCTCTGCCTTGAAGGAGATGTGGTTAAGTTTAAGAGCCTCCTCATGATTCCAGTTCGCCCCTTCCCCTGGGCCAATGTAAATCAGCTGCGTTACAGGGATGTTGTAAGTAACCCTTGCTATATACTGGCTATGGATATGCCTGCACCCAGGCAACACATGATGTGCTATTAACAGCAGCATCTCTGACTTTTCAGCTGCATGTCGGAAAAAAATAATAATGGTGGAGGATGAGAGGCAAAGAGGGAGGAGAGAAAAGACAAAATATTTCCTTGAGATCCCAGAATACAGGGGCTCATATTGCATTCCTAGCACCAGCTAATAAACCAAGCTTTTGGGGGCTCATCTGGGGAAGAAATGTTCTCTTTCGGCAGAATTTAAACTGCAGCTCAACTAGACAACAGCATCCAAGATCTCACAATATTCATATTCCTGCCCGTGGGATGGGACTGAATGAGTTAAACTCAAGTATGGGACCAAATGGGTCTGGTAAGAATTCTTTTTAAAACCACTGCTTTCAAAATAAATAATGCAGAAAAACCTCTGAGAGAGAAGTCTGAGAATATTCCAAAACAGCCACTGAAGCAGATGATTATACAAATTCACCTGAAAGACAAGAAAGAAGTTGGTGTGTGCCAGCCTGCAACTTTGCAGACATGTGGTGCATGCAACCTCTAGAGTGATGGAAATGCTGAAAGCTTCTCTAATCCAAAACTAAGCTGATTTTACACTACAACCACAATTATTTTCTTTTTAAAATCAAGCATGCCGCTGCCAGATCCGTAGCAGGTGCAAATCAGCACAGGCTTCAAGGGAGTAGTCTGATCTACAGCAGCTGAGGATCTGGTGTAAAATGAGATCATCTGCTGAAAAATTAAGAGAAAGGCATTTCTATTTGTCATCTGCTATCTCTTATAATTGCTCAGTAATTTCTATCTTGCCCCTCTAGAAATCCAAGCGATTGACTCGCTTACTGCTCTGGCTGTTCCCCACCCTCAGCAAACTCTGAGCACTAATGCCTCCTGGCCAGGGATGCTCACCCACAAGACACTTATTCCCAAAGGATTTTGGCTGGATTTTCTTCCAGACAGAAGCCATCGGGCCATATCCTAGTCTCACTTACACTCAAAAACCACCGCATAGCCTGGACCACCAAATCCCAGACGGAAACAGTCAAGGATACTCTCCCGTTTCCCTAGCAAGGATTACGTCCTAGAAAAACAGCCAGAGGAGCAGATCTGACAGAATCCCTTCCACCGCGACGGGATGTTTCCCACAGCAGAAACTGCATTTCAAACATAAAACTGCCACTGTGATCTCTGCTTCCGCTACGCTGATCACCCGGTGCTGCGCCGTCTACCCGCACGCCAACAAAAGCTCGGAGTTAGCACGGGGAGGAAACGGAGCACCAAGGCAACAACACTAACAACAGCATTAAAGGCACCACGGAGGTTTAAACCACGGTAACTGGGTGGATGCCCGGCGTAAGGGAGTTTGATGGATTAGTTAACGCCGGCATCGTTCTTCTGCAGAAAGAGGACTGGCAGGAACCATCTGTGTCACGGCGCGTGGAAGGCCGCCATGTGACATACGGCCCAGAGGGTTTACAGAGCATCTATTCTGAGCTCCTTTGTAAACCCTAAGCAAGGCGATCCCAAGAGCATAGAAGAAACTAAATAGCGTTAGTTTTTCCACATCTAATGCATCCAAGAGTGCCAAAGGAAGAGAGCAGAAGAGAACAAGGGAATCACCAAAACCCAGTTAGGGGAAATGTCTAGATGGACATTGACAGTCCCCACTCCATGGCACAAGAGGGTACGGAGAATGTAGAAACACGGTTGCCACTTTTCTTAATGCCTTAATCTTGAGCTCATAAATAAGACACACCAACCACCATTCTCAGCTCAGTACGTGCATTACAACTGCTCATTTCCACCTTTGGCAAATTTCTGCTCCTTTAGAGGGGGAGAAACCCCCCAGGAGTCAAATTATATTTGTAGGAGAGACAAAAGAAAGTATTTCCTGGTCACTTCACGGCTGACAGTGCAAAATCCTAATCCCATCAGCAGCGATTACCCCTTTTAATCCCCATTCATCAAAATTGCCTTTCACAACATGTCAGTTTTAACTCCTACCTTGTTTACAGAAAACTATATGACAGTCAGAGGATAACTGGTTTCACTACCAGCAGAAAAAATCCTTGCCAAACCATCTAAAGCCCCTCACAGTCCCAGTTCTCCAGGACTCACTGGGGCTGAATTTGACCCACCGCTTCTCAACAGAGACTTCAGCTGTTCACAGTTGCAAGGGGCAGCTCAGTCACACTCAAAACCTGATTTTATAACCACCTTGTTAAATCTCATGCAACTACTCCAGATTCTTAAAAGTGAACGCAACGTTTAGGAAACGGGTCCAGTTGGCAAAGACGCCCTCTCTTCATTTGCATAATTATAGGCTGTGCTTTAACACTACTTATGGTTGAGGGTGCCTGACACTTTCCATTAAGAAACTCGGCTTTCATTTACTAAAGACATTGCCAAACTCTCTATGCTTGGTTTTATATTTTCCTAGCCAATGTCTGTCTGTCTTGGGCTGAATTATTTGGGAAAGTTTCAGTTAAAACAGTTCAGCTGTTTCCCAGAATAAAGTGAGGGGGGAAAAACAATTTGTCTGCAAAGAAAGAAAAAAAAAAGAAAGAAGTAATAACCATTTAATGGAGAAGTTCTCACAACCACATGCTCTGGAGTAGGAACTTAAAGCATTGGGGGAGGATTGACCATATCAAGCCTGTGCCGGCCTCCCACATATCCATTTGGCCAATTTCTGCTTTTGGCCAACTTCTAACCCTACAGAGGACTCTCACCTCAGGCACCTTCACTGGGCACTTATTACAGCTAAATTCTCTCAAGAGAAGTCTGCTCTGAATACGCTCCAGACTCGCACAGCTCTTGCAGGCAGAGAAGAACTTTACAGGAACATCCCTGCCAGGCATCAGAGCCATTTTCCAGAAGTCCAATTTATTTGATTTCTTCATCTCCCCAAATTGTGCTAAAACCTAGGAGGTCGGAAGGGAGGCAAAGACATGAGGAGTCCTTCCTTTTCCTTCCACATAGTTCTTCCCACCTTTTCCTTGCCACTTCAGAGGCAGAGTATGCCCACTGACACGCGTGCTTTGTTTTGGGGTGGCAAGATGTTAACTTACTTCTATGGAGAGCGGAAACCGCTCTGCTCTTCTGCACGAGGAGGCCCTCATCCAGGCTGGGCAGTTACGCTCTCTGGTTCAGAAACCTCAAGGTCATCCATTAACGCAGCAAAAGGAGCCATGCTAGGGAGGTCTCTTCCAAAGGGCATTAACCAGGAAATGGATGAACTGAAAAAATAAAACACCCCTTCTCCAACAGCAATCAAAGAACCCCCAAAACAAGAACCCCAAATTCCACCTATTCTGATTCATCACTAAAAATCATTTTCCCTCGGGAAGCATCATGTTTGCTCTCCATATGAATAAGCACAGTACACTGAGAAGAAGAAATGCTGCCTAGGAGTTAAACCACAAAGTCGAGAGATCCAAATTCTATTCCTGGCAAATACCCAACACCAGCATTTGCCAACCCAACCGCCTGAGGCAAGGCACCAGTATCCATATTCAGGCACTTAAACATGGGGTCTTGTATCCAGCAGCCTTGCAAGGCCAATATCGGTTGCCTACGCTTCAAAAATCTCTGCCTTAACTGTTTGGTGTCTTGGTGTCTCCTAGTCACCAAATTCTAGTTAATAGCGTCCTGGGTGTTCAACCTGTGGAAATATTTAGAGTGGAAAAAGATTGGACAAAACCCAATGATCCTTCCTATGCCTTCTTCCTACTGGCCACAGGTTTCCTCCCCAGTTAACACTTGGCCACGGAAACAGCCGATTCCCTGTTTAGCATCTGTGGTGGGGCAGAAACCTGCTAGTGTGCAGCACATACCTGGGTTAAGAGTCCTCTCACAGATATCCACCTTCATGGCGTAGCCAGTGACGGCTGGAGGAGGATACAGAAGTTCCAGGTGTTGTAACAGACTCGGGTAGTGGTAGCTCCACTCAGGTGGAAAAGTGTCTCACACTGTGGGAGCCCCACTGATCACGGTGGGATTACAAGCAGGAGAAACTGCTATCTACCATGAGCTGGGAATCACTGGCTAGTCTGTCCTATTTAATCGTCGGAATAAAATGTCTTGTAGTTCCAGATTCCCAAAGGAAAGATGTCACCAAAAATAACCTGCAATTATACTCTTGTCCTAAATATTCAGAACGAATTTTTTTCTTTTCTTATGGCATTAGTGATTTTGCCTGGATTTAACAACGGATGTCAACTGTGAACCTCTGCCTTGGGAGAAAAAACAAGAAACAAAGCAGACAGGGCTTTCTCTAAGCACTACATGTACAGAACTTATCAATAGTATCAAATTTATTTATTTCTGAAGTGCTATACAATAAAGCCATCTTACCTGTTGGTAACAGAAGACTGAACTCTGCCCTCAAATTCCTTTGAAATAAACGGATGCTGAAGACAGCCGGTGCTATGCAATGAAGAGCCCGACACTCACGAGGTGGGGCCTACCGGTCAACCCATCATTGCAATTCTTTCAGCAGATGCTGCTCTTCGAAGAGCAACTAAACCGTTCTCTTCGTAGCCTGGTGAGCACAGCGAACATGGGAGGTGAGCAAGGCAGGGGCCTACTTTGTTGCGCAAGATTTGGAAAAGCTATTGCTTACCAAAATAGGCTGCGTCCTGACACAAAATACCTTCATCGTAACGCCTTACTCGGCAGTCCCAACCGCTCCAATAGCCAAAGCTATTTCTTCATTAAAGCCACGCAATGACCCCAGCCGCGGGAGGAACCCAGCCCAGCACACCAGAGGGTACCGCACTCGCGCTCGCACCGCGGGCAATGACGACTGAAGGCGTGAAGGCACCTTATCCAGGGTCACTTTTTTAGGATGGCTCTGAGGCAGATGGCAAAAGACAAGCCCTGCTCCTGGTGAGTTATGCCTCTATGTAAATGTTAAATTTTGACGCCTTTCGTAAACGCTTGATCATATTTGTTAACTGGTCATTAGATGCAGCTACATTCCTTCGCATCTTATTAGAAAGCATTCCTTTTTTCCTGAAGAAATAAATAAAGTGAATGCATAGTAAATGCCTAACAGATGAAGCCATAACAAGCTGTTGCAAAGCATGTAACATGGAGATATTGTTAAAACAATGTGTGTGCCTGTTAAATGCAGAAACATTTAATGTTATTATTAGGTACGCTATAAAAATCCACCATAATTTATTAAATAATATTAAAGTATTTATAGATGGACCCTTCAATGCTACGTAACTGGTTACTACTGTAACAAACACGCAATGCCAAATCTACCATTTAGGCTTTTTAACTTTCCTGAAGCGTTTTTTCCCTCCTATGAAAAAGCAGATGTTCTAAAGCAACAGCAACTGTAAACTCCCAATATACGCTCAAAGGCTGAAACCTAATATTTAAAATGAGCGGTTCTAGTACAAAATGTCTCCATAGTGACCCCCGGTAGCCGAGTGGGAACTAGATTTGGCAGCGAGTCCAAGCGGATGCAGCTCCTGTCGGTGGCACTGACCAGGGATCCATTGCATCTGGGCTCCGAACCTGACCAAGGGGTCAAGTATTGCTCCACGCGCTCACCAAAATGAGCTGAAGAGGGCTTTCAGCAAACTCCTTCCACCGAGCAAACAGATAACATGTCCGGTTTGTTGTGGATTAGCAATTTATGTAACGAGGTCAGGCTTTATAACGGGGTTTAAATCTAACAGTAAATCTGATTGCAGCCTGCAACCAGTAATTAACAAAAGCCAGTTTTTCTAATGAAGTACCGAGTTAAGAATAGGAAATTCTGCATTCCTAAGTTGCTTAAATATCCATACTCCTGCGTGCTGCTAAAATGAAATCAAAGGTTTCCTTTGCTTTTTAAATTAGGGAGTTCAGGTAACTCGAGCCTCAAAAAAGTGTGTGACAGTTCATCAACTAAACACAGGACCAACAACATATTTAAGCATCACAGGGTGTCTTAGAATCGGATGAAAAGAATTCCTCTGCTTCATACAAAAAAACAAACCCTGGAGTTCCCCAAATTCCTCCTTTTTTTTAGTTTTAACTGTTGAGGAATAAAAGCACTAAGAGAAAAATTCAGTTCTCCTTCTGAATCCAGAATATCTCTTCCGAAGAAAGTTGGATTTATGCCAGCGTAGCTGACAGCAGTCTTTGCCCCCTAATGGGGAACACCAGAAAACTATTGTTACTGAAAATTCAAAATGCTACACAATTTGGTTAAGATTTAAGAATAAGTAATGTTTTCTCTAATAACAGTTTTCACAATGGAGTCTTCCTCATATGCCGTATTTTTCATACAAGCAGGACAACATTAGCCAGGGACTGGGGATGGTTACCAGTCAACTTGAGGTGCTCAACACCTTCCAAGATGACTGGTCCTTATATTGTATATAAGCTAGAGAGAAATCTGCAGCTGAAATGAAATTCAGGTGAGGGGCTAGACTCTAAAGCTGAAGGAGCTTATTAAAGCCCACTCGGGAGGGGAAGCAGGTTTTATAAACCACATTTTCCACCTCCTGAAGGTCCACAAGCCTAGGCAGTTTGAAGGGAGTCAACACATTTTTAAAAGTAAGTCTTTTCTTCTGGTTCTTGTATAGACCTTAGCAAAACTCCCAGGGGTGAGAAGCACTAAAGAGCACTGTATTTGGCCAAACAAGACAGGAAAAATCTTCCCTGGGATTGTCTGCAACAGTATTTTAATCTCAATTACACGGAAACCCATCTGTACTAACCCTGTGGACTTCAGATGCTGGGTGTGGCAGATTTAGCCTAGGGATCAGACCCTGATCAGCCAGGAAAGGGAAACTTCTGCTGCTGAAGTTTTACTTCTCTGTAGGACTTTCCCTCTCATTCCCTCCCAGCACACACACAGAGAAAGAAAATCCTGTTTCCAGCAAGGCATGACACAGTGACCTCATCATCAGGTTTCGCTTCAGCAGAAATGTTTGATTTCGTACTTAGGAAAAAACGTGGTAATTTGGGAGCCACTGAGCATTTTGGTCACCAAGGGCCCAGTTTGAGTAATGCTGAGCACCCCTTCGTGAGGGATCCTCCCTGCAGTCTCTGGACTCGTGCAGAAGCTGGGGAGCTCGGTACCATTGCTGGTCAAGATGTGCACATCTCGCAATGTAGTTTGGACAGCAACGAATTTGGCTCGAGCAGACAAGCAGGCAGGTCCAAAATATGAATCTGCCAACTCAAACAGACATCCCAGGCTCAAATTCCCATCCTGCGATGTGCAAGCTTCTCTCTCCTAGCTCCCATCTCTATCATCACCTTAAAAAAAGATGGCTCAGAGCCACAAACTATTTCAGGACCAGGGAGTGAGCTAACACTGGAGCTGCGACTCTTGCTTGGAAAGCCCCAAAGGACAAATGAGGCAGCATCCTTCAAAGCAAGAGGCAAATCCCGTTCCATTTATGGCTAAGATTATGACTGGGAGAGGAAAAAAAAAAAAAAAAGAAAGAATAAAATAAACTCTGCCCTGAAGCCAGAGATCAGCCAGCACAGGAGCTTTGGCTGTGAGCATTTGAGGGAGAGACCACGTCTAATAACAAGCAAGCTGCCACATTCTGGACCAGATCCAGTTCCCAAGTGGATTGTAAGACATAGCCCTGTATTTATTTTTACACAGATCAAGCGCGTGTATATTTATATTGCTTGGTCAAAGAAGGTTGACCACAAACAAGCAAACAAAAAACGCCTTTCTGTTCTCTGCCTCTGGCTCAGGTGGTGCCATTCACACCGTGAGCTCTCACCTGAAACTGCAGATACAGGGTGCCAGGAGTTTGTCTGATGCCCATAAAAAACGTTGCTTAGGCTTGCCTGGGCAAAAGCCTCAGCTACACCAGAGCTCTGCTAGGTGATCCCAGTCTGTTCTTTCCCCTTTTTGCTAGAGAACGGTATCTATGACCCAATGAAGCGTGTACAGTGAAGGAAACGCTACACCTGACAGCCACAACCTCAGCACTACAGCCTGCACAGTCCTCTCCAGGTGGGCTTTCCCCAGGCAACCCCAAATGCCCGCCTGCCATCCTCAGTCCATGTCAGGGAATGCGGAGCCACACGCAGAGATAGCCAGCGTGGTGCTGGCTGGTATAGTTGCGACACAGAGAGAAGGGTGAGCTGCAAAAACAAAGTTCTGAGACAAAACCAGTATGTTTTAATAAACCTACAAGTATACTTGGAAAAAAGAGAAACTGTCAGGTACACACACCCCCTTCTGCAGGTTGCAGAAAACCCCTCTGAGTGGTGGTGGCCTAGAGATAAGTCCGTACACCTGAAAGCTGAGAAGCTAATAAAGACATTATTGCTACCTACAAACTTTATTTTGTCATGGATGCAACAACATTTCCACTTCACTACACAGAAGAGGACTCTGGGCAGCATTACAGTAGAAAGCTGGAGAGCTGCTTGAACTTGCTTTTTCACTCCAGCTACCTCTTGGTTGACTTTGCTCCTCTGGCTCTGCCCTTCCACCCTCTCAGTATAGAAGCTATACCGCCTTGCTGCTATGTTACTTATCCCGGCATTTATGTCACCTCTCAGCCTGGCCAGTTCAGTCTGCTGCACCTCTGGTTTCAAACTTTGGTGATGAACCTTCCATGATTTCAGACTTCAAAAGGTCCCCAGGTTGCCAGAGTGGCAAGCCGGAACACAATATTCTAGGGTAAACAAAGATGCAGATCTATATATTTACTTTTCACAAAAAATATCCAAGAATGGATTCAATGCCAAAGAATGGATTCAATGCCAGAACACACTCCCCTCTCCAGGCCATTCCTTCCTTCCTTTAAGCACCAGAGCATCACTGTTGGTTAATCTCTATCGTATTTGGATATGTTAAACTAGACCCTCAGTAATGTGCATGGAAGAAAAAAACTGAAATAGTTTAATCCAGTTCAGAAAGGGGGCAAAGCAGGCAGATGGCGAGGGTTCAGACACACGGTTCTGTTAGGGCAGCTGAAAAACTGAGCCAAACTCACTCACGTCCATACACAGCTGCGATGAAATGCTGTTTTACTCCAAACACTGGTGAAAGTGAAGGCTTCGCTACCAAGGTTTGCTGCAGGCAACCTGGCAGAGAAGTTATCCAGTCACATGCAGGTGATGGAGCCTGGGCACCTGAATTGTTTCGCCTTGGAAATGAGGCAAGGAAGGAACGAGCAATTAGTGCAAGTGAAGATACGGCAGGTCCCTTATCAAAGCAACTGCACCTCTGGGCACACTGCCTTCCTCATGGACTGTGACCCCGGAGTGCCTACCATCTCTGAAATGGAGATGTAGGCTCCCAAGTTAGCCGGGGGCTTTTGGAAACGTTACCCTGCCACATCTCATCCCTACCACCGTCCCCAAACTGAGCAGCTGAACCAGGAACTGTGTCAGACAAGGCTTGACGAGCAAGAGTGCCAGTCTGCGGGTGACTCAAATGTGCAGACCTCGGGCTTTCTAAGTGAAGCATTTAAAGACAAATAAATGAAGGCTGTAGGAGCAGAGGCAGCAGCAGCTGGCCTGTCCTGGATGCACCGCTCGAGAAGAAAATGCAGCATGCAAACGTGGCTTCAACTGCACCACCCCTGCAAGTGATGAACAGCGCTTCCAGGAATGCTAAAAATGTGAAGTTTCCTTGCCTCTCTTTGGTCTCTTTTTCCTCCTTTTCACTACTTTTTGTTGTTGTTGTTGTTGTTGTTGTTTTTGTTTTGTTTTAAAGGCAA
Organism: Oceanodroma leucorhoa; assembly: GCA_030449065.1. Lineage (NCBI taxonomy): Eukaryota > Metazoa > Chordata > Aves > Procellariiformes > Oceanodroma > Oceanodroma leucorhoa. Next base: position 748,875 of record JASVER010000152.1, on the reverse strand, counting down.
ACAAATCCAGAAAAATAGGGGAAAACAAATGTATAAGGTAGTTAAGGACATATCAAAACTCGGTGCTACTCACATCTTTAAGGACGAGGTTCCTATGGTGTGTAATTACTTATCACAAAGAAAGTAATACTTGGCGTATATAGGAAAGTGATTAGACTACATTCTTTGTTTCTGAATAACAATATCTGGAAATAGTGACAAAGATGTGCTACACATTAACTTTTACGGTTGGTTTGGGGTTTTTTCCCCTGGTATATATCAAAATAAGAGAGAAGAAAAAAAAAAAGACAATACTGAAAAACCATCATTGGTTTTGACATGTAAACCAAAATTAAAGCTACAGTATAGAATGTAGGAGTTGAAAAAATAGAGACTATTCCAGATACAAAAGAAAGTGGTGTTTCAGGAGAAAAAGCTTGAAATAAATTAACTTGCTATTCCTGTGTATATGCTAATTATAATGTCGTTAACACAATATTAAGGACTAAAAATAAAGTTTGGCTTATAACCGATAGGAATTGTAATTGCCAAATGCTGTAAATTTTGACAAAGTAACTTCATTCGAAATGTATTAGTTAGCGCAGGCAGAAAGTCTGAAGTGTGGCAGTAATAATATCACCTTATATAGTGTTCTAAAGTTATTTTGCTATTCCTAGAGAACAAAAACAGTTTATGTAAAAGTTTCTCTTCCATCTTTTTCCAAATTTCCTTTTTTTTCTTTTTTTCCATTTCAGGTCTCAGGAGAAAAATAATAATATGAAGCTAAACCAAAAAGCATGCAAAATAAATTTCACTGTTTTCCCACTTTGACCCATTTCTGTTGCCTGTCGCAATACAGGACTCAGCGGGAAGAAAAAGCCCTTGAAACCAGTGCAACTTCTTGTGTCGAGCAAGGTAGTCATCAAGATAATCAAGGGCTCAATTTTTGGAGCTGCTATTCTGATTCAGTTAAAGTTATTGTAGCTAAATTAAAGGGCATGATTGGGAGGCATGAAAGGGGTGAGTTTTGCTGCCTTATTCACATTCAGGGAACTGCTGAGACTTTCATGTTAAACTGGATCCTCACAAGGGCAGGCTTTGGCCCAAAAAATGCATTTCAAAACAATCCAAACAGATGGTAGCACTTAATATATCCACGAGAAGTGTTTCTCACTACCATGCAAGCTTTCTGAGTGCTCAGCTGGGCAGAATAGGGAAATCTCGCTTTCAAGTCATGTTTGTTTTATATACGAGCATATAAAGTTCTATAATGGGGGGAAAATTGGTGACAAACTATCCAATATCAGTCTGTAATAGGTCAAATCGAAGAGAGAAAAAGAGTCCTCAAAGACCCTGAGCGCGTGTCCATGTGCAGGACTTTCCTTGAAGGTAATTTTAACTGTGCGGTTCCGATTAAGTTAAAGCCCCATATTTTGCACTAGCTATTTATTACACCGTGAAACAAATGTGCTTTGTTCAGGGAATTTAATTCCTAATGATTAATATGAAATAGTTTTGTCAAGTGACTCTTTTCTCAGATAACAATTTGTTACTGAATGTTAAAAATCCCTGCTTAGGCCTTATTCTCGCTCAGGCTATATGTGTGATGAACTTCAAAGCAAGTATTACTTTAATAAACAGTTCTGTGGGATGATTTTCAAAGGATTTTTGTTTGTATGTTTCAGGTCTCAAGAGAGCTGCTATCCTTCTTAAAGCACAAGATTCTGGATTCATGCAGGTTATGAGATTAACTGCAGGTATTATTTAAACTGCAAGCCAGTTTTTAGCTCATATGGTTATGAAGAAAAATAGGAAAACAGGATCTAAAGGTAACATACAGAAGCAAGAACTAGTAGTATGATTTCTAGGGCCTAACTCAAAAGTCATGGCTGTTTGGAATCGTTAGCCTTTTACCTATAAACTATACAAATAAGCCAATTTCTGGAACTTCGCTGAAGATTTAAAACACATTCTCAGCCTAAAACTTCTTTCCCTAGGAAATGTTTTCCTCTGAAGCAAGAGACAGCTAAGGGAGCCTTCAAAGCTTTAAGGAGATCCTTGCAGTTATAAAACAGCCAAAATAAAGTTTAAAGCAAACCACAAGTTAATGCTTTCTTAAGTGGTATAAAGATCTCATGTGTGTGTAATTTGAAGAGGAAAGTGCATTAATATACTTTGCAGTTGCTATCTCTGCGGGCGCTCTGCCTCCCTTTGTAGCACTAAAATCGCACAAGATGCTGTGCCTAATTTCAGAAGATGGGCAGTTCATCAGATTTCCGATTATTTTATCTGGATAAATAAGAGAAAGGTCACCTCCTGCTGTGACATGTTTCTAGCCTCCTGCCCGTCCCATTTTTCACAGATAAAGCTTCAAAAGTTATTTTAGTTATTATCCTTTTTAAACCAAAACGTTGTTTCTCAGGATGAAATCTCAACTCCCTGAAGTCGGTGAGTTTACCCCTAACTTAATAGGGGCAAGATTTTGCCAACTACAACTTTTTTCCAGACAAGCAAAGAGACCCCACGCAGACAGAAATTGGTTAGAATCTCCCCCCTAATTTTTACATCAGAAGCAGAAAATAGAATTACCCAAATTAATGCAACGCTACTTGAATTTCTGTATTTATAATATATACCGATTATATATAATCTTGACTGTGTATATATCCCTTTCAGCTTTGTGTTCAACACTGCCAAAACAAGATCTTCCATAAAGTCACAGGGTTAAAAGGTACCTTTCTCTAAACCAAGATTATGAGTCTTTACTGTAAGAATGGGAAAGGAAAAAAAAAAAGAAAACGTTAAGAAGCCTCAGCTGAAGTTGATCTCTTGTCCTTGAGATAGCTCCTCTCCAGCTTTTTAAAGGGGAGACTGAACCTGCCGTCCCTCTGGGGTATAAGGATCACGCACCATTTTCTCACTGCCCGATGGGTTTTGGTCGGCTATTTTAATGTTTCCAGTCCTTCACCTACATACGCCACCAGACATAATGCCCCAAGCAGCCTGGGAACGTGGCCATTGGTTAAATCTTGCTGGCGTCAGCTCCATGTTGTGCCAGCTCGAGTCTTAATTTTTATTTGAGTGTAACTATTAGCTCTACTGCTAATAAAAAGTCTTTGAAGAACCTCATCCTTTATTTGTATTCACTGCTGAATTGAACACCAACAGCGACGTGCACCCAAGAGTGCACCCAACCTCACACCTGGTAGAGACAGTCAACAAACCTGGCTGTTGTGACACTTCTATTTAAGAGTTTGAACCATTTTTCTGCATTTTACTGTTGTAGAGAAAACTTAATATAAAAAACAAACAAACAAAATAAGCAGCTAAACTCATCTGCCCGGATTATATGAAGTTCATTAACTTTCCATTGCCTAAATCAGATTTTGTGTTGGATCACAATCCTATCTGAAATCAGTGCTTAGATCCAAAGGCCAAGGTTTCATCAGTTGCTTCTCATCATACCGTTCACACACATACCACGTAGGAGAAGAAAGCGTCCATTCAACACATTGCAGTCCTGAGAAAAGTGAAACGGCAATTTTCACCCGTCCCCCTCGCACCTCCTTTTGGTTAATCTGGGGCTTTGGATCTGCTTCTGTGTTCAGGGAGCCACAATTATTAGATTATTTGGCTGATCGCGAGAGGCTGGCTCCTTCTCCCCAGTAAGATCAGAGCATCATGCCCAGGGCTCCAGACAGAGACCTGCACACAGACAGATTTTCTAAACACAGAGTTAATGCAAGCATGTCATCTCATAACCACTCAAGTGGTTATTTACCCCTTCAAGTGTTTCTCGCTCAGCTGCTAAGAATGAGTTCAAAAGGGAGGAAAAGTCCAAACTGAATATGAAAATTTTACCTACCTATTTTGGGGCATAATCTAAACCACACTGATTTAATGGAAAGGCTCCAGCTGGCTTTGAATCAAATCCAGTATGGAGGTCCTCAAGTGTTACTGAGTTTTTGTACCATTAACTGTGGAACAATTATTATAATATTCATATCGGTTCCTCAAAATATGAGAGGGCCTTTTGTATTATTTATGTCTCGTGCTAAGGGTTGGTAAAGTTTATTGTAGCAAGGATATTAGTCACTGATTATAATCTTCGCCATTTGCGATAATGCTTAGGGTTTCTTTATGTGGGTTGAAAGAACAGTATGATGAATAAATAAAAATATAGAATAGAAGGGAGAAACGACACAGTTCCCCTCCTTGCCCAAATATATCGGAGGCCAAATGAGCTCTCTACCCTGCCAAAACATATGTGGGAATAATAGCAAAATGTGTATGTTCAGGGTAGTTATCATGCGTGTATTTTGGATAAGCTGCATTTGTTTCTTGAGTGCTCTCTCAGACGATGGAGGAAACCAATGCCAACATTGCAAAAACACACACAAAAGCCTGGGGTAAGCCAGCCCCACTGTGCACTTTTGGTGCTAAATTAGGGATAAAATATTGGAAACCAGCCCTAACATAGCAAAAAATAAATAAACTATCCAACGATGGAGGAACTGCAAACAGCTTGGTTCAGAGATGGGGTCTCAACTTCTTCCCTGCTCAGGCCTCTCAAGTTCCTCTCAATAAATAATTCTGGAAATTCTGAAAACATGGGAGAGTAAGGGTGCAAAGAGAGATTAATTTCCCTTTTCTAACACAGAAATTCCTCGTCAAGAACTTAGTAAAAAATATAAATACCTTCTCTAATGATTTGCTTATCAGCACTAAACATTGTTTTTTAAACACGGAATTACTTAGCCCACAGAAAGTACTACTAGATATATACATACATATAAAGCCAACAAATATAAATACTTTACTATGGAATAATGACAAACCTACAAAGACATGGAGAGAGAAACGCATTGCAACGCCCAAGGTCTTTTTCTTGCCAGTTGACACCTCTCTAAGAAAGGAGGAAAAAACAATGGAAAGAAAAACCATCAATAGTATTGACTTGTAAGCAAAAAAAAAAAAAAGTTGTTTATAGCGTTACGTTCAGAAACCTATGTAGACAGAGACATACCGTTGCGCAAATGCAGAAGAAACTCATTATTCTAAAGAAAACGTTTGGAAAAAATCAACCTGACATACCTATATATTTTCAATACAGTGTAGTTAATAGAGAACAACATGAGGATCGATGTGCCTTTGGCAGGTGGTACACAGGAACCGTAATTGCAGAATCCTGTAGGTTTGGGAACATGACAAATTCATTTGGAATACCTATCAACTAGAGAAAGCATTGTGAAGGACTGAAGTACAGCAGTAATGCCCTCAGTTTTAACACTGCTCTGAAAGTTATTTCATTGCTCAAACCCAAAATATTTCACACCATTTCTTTCTTTTTCCTCCCAAATTTCCCCCTCTATTGTGGTGGTGGTGAAGATTTCCGTGGTGTTCTAGACTCCTAATTTCTTTATCCAGACCCTCACAAAGCCCTTGTTAGAGGCACAAGTTAAGAGTGACCTACTACCATTCTCCAAAATGAGGAGCTGCATCTTTCCTTCTTTAGATTTGTCCATCAGGGCTCCTCATCACCCTTCTCCCAGCTGAATTCCTCTTGTTCTGCATAGCTGGGTACAAGCACTCTCAGGATCAGAAACCATTTTGATTTGGAAAATGGGCTTGGATCCATTTTAGCATATCCTATATGTTAATTTTGTAATTCTACCCACAATACTACAGCTAAAACTAAATAATAGATGGGAGCAGCAGGATAATAACATTAAGAGCCACAGGGAAAGAAGAAAATATGTTTTCAAATGAGGTTTCTATTGGGAAAGGGAGCGAAGGACACAGAAAAATACGTGAAAACTGTTTCAGATGGCAGGAATAACAGAGGAAAAAGGCTTCTGTGTCAAGACAGCAATTGGTGTGAGGAGATAGAGTTAAGGCCAATATGGGAAATAAGGCAGAATCTTATCTCTGTTGCTTGGATGTAAATCTGCAGTAAATTAATCAGTCTTACACCAAATTTAAGTCTATACAGCTAAGATCAGAACATAGCCCAGTATGTTTAAGATCGCAAGCAAATTTTTCCATACAGGAAATTTTCAGCCACAATAGGACATTGCTGGCTAGAACTTGGTGTCCTAATCGAAAAGAAAATATTCACATCCCCATATAAGTAGCCTAATACGTAGCCAAATAGGACAAGTACATTACGCTCGCTGTAATTCTCATCTGATACACAGCAGAAATACTGAGAAGGAGAACTGGACAGAGACAAAAACCCCGGGGATGTACATCCTGTCTCTTCAAAATGAAACTACTCTTGTTTTTTCTACCGTGTCGAGTCAGAGACAAGTGGCAGGCAAACTAAGGTCCAAACACCTCGGTCCTTATAGGCTGCCGAGGATGCAGGTAAGTAAAACACCCGGTTCTGAGCGAGGAAATTAGGCATTACCTATAGCCCTCGCCAGAGGGATGTACAGGCAGACAGCTCCGTATGGAGCTCAGATGCTCACGCTCCCTACCCCTTCCTCTTTCCCACCCTCCTCAGACTCTTACACCTGGGCAAATACTACACCGCTGACACGCTAACCGTGACAGTCGTGACACGTACAAAAATGAAATGTTACGCCTTGGCTATAAAACATGTTCCTGGGCTAGAAAGGACTCGCAGGCAAAAGACGGAGGGAGGGGAGGACGCACACACACAGAGCAAAGGTGTGTCCCCAACCAGCTTGAAATGTCGGACGAGCCAACAGCTGGAGGAGGATGGGGGGGAAATCTGTTGTCCCAAAATAGAAACCTTTGCTATCGCTCTATAAACAGACTGAATCTGCCTATTTTAAACTTTACTGAGTATAAAGCTTGATATGCCGACTGTTTCTTTTGTTTTGATCATATCTGATCTCTCTATTTGTTATAAATCCTGGTTTAATTCCAGCCCTAGATCTCACAGCTTCTTCCTCACTTACATTAAAATTCAGCTGAGGTTGATTGACATTTTTATGCAAATCGCCCCCAAAACAACCTCTGTCAGCTTTGGGATGAAAACACCTTCACCTATCCCTTCACACAAAGAGGGATAGGTGAGAAATGGAGACACAGACCCCCTGGAAGATGTGCTGGCTAACTGCAGACATGTTCTTTTACACATTTGGTAAGTCCTGTGAATTCCTGGATCTCTTCCAAAGTCCGGACCCTAACCACCAGTTCACCTTATTCCAGAAAGACAGAGGACCACAACCACAGGTGGTGTCACCAGGCACAAATCAATTGACTTCAGCTATCAGTTTCGGTCAATTCTGACCAAATGGTCTGAACTTCCACCTGAATTCCAGACAGGTACAATAGAATTCATTCAAACAGAGTTAATTCAAGCAAGTGTTTGTTCACTGCCCACTGCAGAGCACAGGAACCTAATTGGTTTTTATACCTTAAACAATACCCCTTCTACGTTTCTATGAAAAATTATTCTTTCTCATTAAATAACTTGTTTAGAGTGGCTACCTCATTTTACCAAAGTTTTGCACCCACACCTGTATGAAACGGATTGATCCCTACTAAATTCACTAGTGTTTGTGATAAAAGGACAGGAAACAATTTAGGCAGCTTCTAGTTTGTCATCTCCCCACTCCATTTCAAAACGGAGCTGATGCCTTCCTGCTGTCTACCTGACCCTGCAAATTATCTTCTAAATCTGTTGTCCAGCTTCAACCAGATTTGCTCGAGGGCTACAAACTTCAAAGATTAGGAAGTTCCTAGAGATTTCATGAAAATCAGTTGGATTGATGAGGAAGGTCTGAACCAGCACCTGCCTCTTGACAGAAAAGCAGGCTCGGCTGTTAGGAATGCTGCTCGGGAGCGATCAGCCACCCAACCAGCAGAGTCATGCTTCCTTGCCGGTTCGCGTGTACAGAGCTCCAGGTAGACCCCACACCCAGCAGCAATCGGAGGTGAAGCTGCATAGGCTGGTGTCATTGCAGCGCAATGGTGTGGGAGGTCATGCGGACAACCAGAAAATCCGGTTTCATTAGTTCTGCCGCTCACGGCACAAAGTATCCTCTTGAAGGCCAAGCCCAAGTCGGGCAGGTAATCCAAACTAAGAACGTCAGACCAAACTTTGTGTCTGCTTAAGCGGAATTTACTAATGAATAGATGAGAACAGAGATACCAATTCTATTCTCCAGATAGTGACGGGACATCTCCTTCAGCACACGTGAGCCAGAGGCACCACTTCCCAGGCACTGAAGTTGAAAATCTTTGCTTCATTTAAGCCAGGGACACCACCCCCCTGGATTTCAAATGGACTAGGAATTCACTCCAAACCTTTAGAGCTATTCAGCTTCCGCTGAATGTTTCCTCACAACTTGTGCTGCCAGATCAGGAGAATTATAGCTCTAGAATCCAGAATAAAACGATGTTTGAAATGTCTTACCCTTCACTAAGAAATAACCAAGATCAGGTGGCCATGTGATTCCATTATTTATGTAATGCCTCGAAATGTCATTTGTCTCCTAATATGAGATGACAGGTTTCACATGTACAAGTTTGCTATAAGAGTAGCACGCTCATCTTGATCCACTCAATACGCACATTGCTAATTTGAGATAAAAGATTTATCACATAGATCCTGTAGTTAATTGTCTGCAGTAGCCCTTTTTTTTTTCTTTGCTACGTAGATTTATTTGGAATTTCTTTATAGACATGCCAGTTTTCAAGACTGATATATTTGGACCGCAGGTTTCCTTTGGGAAGGCTTTTATTTTCATTTTGTATATGCTCAGCACCTGACAGTGTGTGCTCCTGGTACCTGCTTGAGGCTCCCATGTGTTCCTGCATGCTCATACAAATAGAATAAAAAAGCTTTTAATACAAAATGTATTGTTCTCTTTAAGGACCAATAAGAAAATTGGCCTTTTTGGTTATCAAGCCATACCTGATACACACAAAACTGTGTTTGTGATTTCAGTGAATTACACTCTTGTACTGAAACTAACATTTAACTGATGTTTGAAAATAACAAGACAGCACAATCCTTCCCCTCAGTGATTATTCTACCAACTCAAGGAAGCAGCATCCATCGTCATTTGTCATTAGTGTATAAGTATCTGACAGCAGCAGATAGTACACAAGAACTCTAACTGTGACTTTGAAAACGTCACACAAAACAGTTGAGGTTGGAAGGCATCTCTGGAGATCACCTAGTCCAACACCCCTGCTCAAAGAAAGGCCAACTACAGCAGGTTGCCCAGGACTATGTCCAGTTGCATTTTGAACATCTCCAAGGACAGAGACTTCACAGCTTCTCTGGGCAACCTGTTCCAGTGTTCAATCATCCCCCCCCACAGTTCTTTACGAGAATCTGGGGGAGTATTTCATTATTCTGTAAGACATACTGATCAACCTGGTCAAACAATCTACACTCGCAGTCTGGCACGAGTCCCTCATAGATATGCTCCGGGAGTGGGGAATACACACTGACTCTAGAGGATCCAAAGCACTATGAGATAAAGGCAACTGGTGTGGTCTGGTTTGGCTAAACTGGTATTAAAATCACAGCTGAAACCCAAAGTAGCTGTTAAAAACTGCAAGTTCCATTTCCCCATTCCTGTTGCCTCCTCTCCTAAGAGCAAAGTCCCTGCTGGGCTTCACAGGAGGTTGGTTTCTCCTTTCTCCAGCACACATGTGCCCTGGGAAGTCCTCTCTCTTTGACCTGCTCTAGGAAGCGGTGTTTTTTTAGTATGGCAGATTCCTCTTCTGGCCATTATTTCTAGAAGCCCAGCTCCCTTCACAGACAATCAAAATCTGTCATGTCTGCAAAGGTGTTAGGTAGAAGGTCAAGGATATCATCTGAATGTAGTTTGTAAAAAGAGAAAGAGAAGATAAAATAAAAGTGCAACTCATGAAATCTAAGACATACGGTCAACTTAAGCTATTATAGGCCCTTTTATCAATTCCTTCACCTCAGAAGTAAAAGAAATCAGGCACAGAGGTACCGCATAACTACAATGCTGAACTGTTAGAGATGTGTTGAAAGAAATGTTGCTTAGGCACAACTACAGAAATTCCAGCAACAACCAGATTTTTGCTTAACTAAAATAAATGGTTGGACCAAGAGGACACGAAGAAGCATTGCAAGTCATTGCCGACGTTGCTTTCTGACCTCTGAATTCATTGTTATCCCTATTCTTTCAAAACATAGCGCTTTGTTTCTATATTTATGACGTAATCTTGCATCTAGTCTGTGAAGACACACATTTTAAAATGTGCCCTGAACAAAGACACCTCAAAAGTACCAAACAGCAAAGGCACACTATACTCCCTTATACCAGCCACCCCCCTGACCCTGTGCAACGGCTACGTTCTGTTTCCTGCGAGACTGTTGGCCTCCTCTTGTCTTTATCAATGCCTTTCTCCACATACTCCTTCACCTCATTTATTCATCCCCGCTCTCACAGATACGAAGCAGAGCCACAACACCATTTCAGATGGGGATTCCTCCTCTCTCCCCCCAGACTGACGCTCGAGGAGGGTGGCTGACACTTCATCCATCAGACTCTTTTAATCATGCATGTTTTGAGGAAACTCTAGCTGGTTTCAACAAGAACCTCTGACGTGAGGTTTGGGGAGCTTGATTTGGGATATTTTTGCTGGAGGTAATCTAGCACAAGCTATGCTTAATGGGATAATATTCCGATCTCAGTTACAGAATGGGTAAATCTCCTGTTGCTGTACAGAACAGAAGAAAAAAACAACATTGACATGAACAGAACGTCAGAGGTGATCCTAGACAGGATCACTTTTCTAAGACCTGACACAAGTTTTCAAAATTTGGCAACTAGAGTGAATGTGGCCTTTTCCCAGAGAGGCAGAGACAAGCAAGAAAATTGAGTCTTGGAAAAGACACAGTCTCCTAACGTTATGATAAATTGAAGCCACCTTTCCTGGAAAAGAAATACTTAGGGGCCTGAGGCCAGCATTTCATCTGTGCTAAGAAACATTTGGATATTTTTATGAGCAGCAAGTTCATCAAGAATCTCGCTCGGAGGTTAAACCTCACAGAAAAGACAAAATAAGGTGACTAAGGACTGTTCGTGTGAGCAAAAATGTACAGGAAGAGGCTCATGCCAGTGTGTTGATCTTGCATTATGGAAATCAATTAAGCATTAATTATAAATGTTCCCAAAGGTTAAGTGAAGTGTGCCTTGCTACAGAGCCAGCAGCCTGACAGATCCATAGGGGCTTCCTGATGCAAACAGCTCCCGGGGCAGACGGAGATGCTGAGCTCCACTGCCTCCCCGCAGCTGGGCACCCCAACCCGCAGGCACGGCAGGGGGGTACCATGGGCAGCTGAGGGGATCTCGAGGAACAGCTCTCTGGGACCTGCACCATGCATTAGGGCAGCCCCCAACAGTGGGGAAACCAAGAGCCATCAACAGTTCTCTCAGGCGTCGTTTGAGTCCTAAATAGCCTTTCTTCTCGTCTTACTAGACTAAATTAGCAAGCCCCTCCAAGTTGCTCCCATCAGTGAAACTTTTGCCTTAGCAAGAGCGGAGTGGCGAGATCAAGCTTTGACACATTACCTCCCGTGGCACTCTTCCCAGGAGGAAGGCTGAGAGAAAAGGCCCCAATTTAGCTTCTTTTTGCTGAGGATGTGGTATATATAACGTTGATCAAGCAGTTTCTGCCTTCCCTCCCTTCCCTGTCATGCAGTTTCTGAAAAAGGGCTTCTCCTGCTCTGCTACATCTGTAGACTAAGGTGATTTGTCTTCTGTATTCCGATTATGTACAGCTTAATTATCTACTGACTAATTGGACTTGCCTTCTTGAATGTCTCCAGGTAACAGGAGTACTGCTTTCTTTTTGCTCATTGGGCCGTGAAGGCAAGCAGTTTGTCTCATCCTTTCGGGTACTTCCAGACAAAGGACCTTTCAAAAGAAAAAAATCCTGAACAGAAAATCTAAGTAATCCCTCTTTCCACGCCCCAAATAAGACAAATATATGTGTGTGCACATGTCCCATCCTAGGGTCACCTCTTAATGCAGTAACTCGAATGTACCACCCTGAGAGATTTACCTGTACCCAGAGGGAGGAGCGGCCTGCCCATAGTTACCTTGTAAGTGATTTATTAAAAGGAATTTGCAGGAATGCGAGGTTAATCCTGACAGCGATACCTGCTAACAACTTGAGGCAGCAACACAAATAAGGGTGTTCTCACTCACCGCACGTGAGTCAGGGTTACCGCCTTCCACCCAGGACTTGCCAGCTCTCACCTGGGGTAAGCGCTTGCCTATTCCCCATCACAAGCAAGGCACAGCAAAGTGCACGACACTTAAACTAGACACAGACGTTTGCGCTGCAACAAAACACGGAGCTCACAGTCTGAGATTGCAGCTCCGAGCAGGAGCAGTAACGCGGGATGGATCAGTAAGTAGCTCGCTTGCACGCCTGTGTGATCAGCCCTTACACTGGGGTCAGAAGATATCACTTGGGACATTCCCTTTTCAACGCTTACCTAAAATGGGAACCAGTCAAGAAACCGAGCATTTCCAAGCGGAGGTCCCTGAGCCAAGAGAAGTGCAGGTGATGCAATGCAGCGGTCTCAGCTACACGTCTCGGTTTGGGAATACTCGGTATGCCAGTGCACTTATAACTCTGTCTGGTCTCAGCAGACTCCGATACCTTCATAGATACATTTCTTGAGTTGACCATAGCTGGGAAGAGCCACTGTACAACAACAGGCAGGAAAACACCTGCTCTGAGGACCCAAATGGATTATGAACCCAACAGAGACCCAAATCCTGTTGGGAAAATTCTGAGGAGAAACAGGCTCTATGTGAAAGTGTCGGTAAGTGAACAAGCAGATTGGCACTCTCAGATATTTTGTGTCACAGGCACTTACCAAAACCTGACGCACAGGCTTTTGCACTCTGTCTATCCAACAAGCAACATTCACAGGCGGAACCAACAGAAAAGGTGGAGGCTTGGTGGAGCATCTTCCCCTTTTCGGACTAACACCCACCTGCGATAGGAAGCATGCCTTCATGAAACCTGAGCTGACCCACAGGTTGGATGGCACAGTACAGGCCAGTCCTGAAAACAAACTTCTGGCTAGCCAAGCAGGGCATCAGGCATTGATGCTTCCCCTTCCACAACTATCGCAGCTAAACGCGGAGTTTTAAAATCAACGTAAAAGGCAGTGGCGTTTGTTCATTCTCTGGCTTGGTCAGTAGATATGAAGGGTGACACAAAGTTTTTCTTCGACTGAAATGACCCCGTAATCAAGTCCTAAAATTTGAAAAACCTCCTCCAAATGAAGGATATTCCCTGAAGAGGCTTTGCTAAAACCTCTTTGGAAAAATTGATTCTGGAAGACAAAAATTTGTGTAAATCTGCACTAAAAAGTATCTGAGCATAGTCCAGATCTGGAGACCCTGGGATGATGATACGAGCTGGTTATTGACTAAAATGTCAACAGGGCTTTGGTTTTATGGCAGCTATCAGCCTGATGCTCCCTGGAAATCAATATCTGCAATTTAGATTTTGTATTTTTGTGGGTTATCAGTTGAATTTTAATGTCTGTTTCTCTTTCTTGTACTGTTTTTTGGGGGGATTTTTTCCCCTCACTCAGCACAGTGATTACACACGATGTCAACACCTGCTTGCAGCTGATCCAGTGGAAGGGAGCAGATTCAAGAGCCCATATTGTCCCACACCCAAGATGGCAATAAACCGGTATTTCCTTTTACTGCACCAGTTTAGCACCACAGCATGTGCGAGATTTCCCCTTCTGGGTTTCAGGGGACCAAATCCTATTCAGGACCCGTAAGAAAATAAACACATCCATGTGTGTGGGACAGCAATTAAAAAACAAGACAGCAAAGCAGAGTATCCATTCCCAGCCCTTCCTGGACTTTCTTGGGGAAGTTACTATGCTGCGGGGTGGACATGTTTCCCATTTGCCAAATGACAGCAATAATATTTCCTGTTCCCACAGTGAGGTTTGGTGAGTCAATTAATTTAAAGACCTTGATTTCTCTCTCCTGACATTCTTCTATCCTCCCTTTGCTACAAGTCAAACTCAACCCATTACCAATAAATGAAAAATACCAAGTCCTCTTTCCCCGCTCTCACGATTGTACTAGCCCAAGAAGTGCATGCAAGCCTCCTTCAGACTTTGTTACCCTCCTCGCCACTCTCACCTCCTTTTGTGTGGTCTTTTCTTGTGCTACGCTGGGGCAGGGAGCTCAATCCTCTTCAACACAAGTGAAGGCTCCTGAGCAGGACTTTGAAACAGGGCTTCTCCCTTTCTAAGGGAGGATTCCAATCTATCTCACAAGAAGGGGGCATTACTGCCTGTCTCTGGCTCTGTTTTAGACCGAAAAGCCCACAACCGAGTCTTGTGTGGGGTCCAAACACAGTCTGTGAACATTGCCTGGAGAAGGACCCTATAAAAAGCATAAGCACGTCTTTTCTGTGTCTCACCAACGCTTACAGGGGAAGCAGGGAACAAGCTGCTCCGAATGGTGCAGTTACAGGCAAACAGGTTTCCAGGTCGCTGGGGAACTCAAAGCCTAAACTAATGAGAGTTGAAGACCATCCGTGTTAAAACAGCAGCTGAGTAGGGACTTAAGAGCCACCGTTCTGCTTGGAGAAAAAACGCCCCTCCACACATCTTCTGCTTTCAGGGACCTAGGGAGCCCAGCACCAAACTGGGGCACCAAACTCTTTTTTTCTCAAGAGTTCACCTGCAACAACAGGCTCAGAGGGAGAAGGCTTACAGTTAGACAGTATCTGCCAGGTAGTTTACACCTGCGAGAGACTAAAACTAAGCCATAGCATCCCTCTGAGATTTATACTGCTAAAATAAAAATCATCTAACTGAGCAACAAATGTCTTATTTGCTCTCATGCCCGAAGCTGACCAGAGCTACTCTCAAGAAGAGCCGCTGCTGCAGAAAATAGAAATTACCAGGGAAAAAATTACGACACACATGGGAAGACAATGCCAAGTAGCTGAGAGAAACGGGTAAATAAAGTCAATTATCAAATGCAGTATGAAAAGACAAAAGCTTCCTTCTGCTTTCGCACTAGTCTTATCTAGACACTTCATATGTTGGCATGCAATGAAGTTGGACGACGTGCTCAGCTGTTTTCAGCAACTGGGCACTGGTATTTATTTCAGAAATAAAAGGGCCTTGTAATTCATTTGTAAGGCTGTACGCAGTTAATTCTTGATGCCTTGTAAATGCTAATTATGAAAGAAGATGTTAAAGGGTTCCTTAGGAAATCAATACTTTATTATACAATAATTGCATCTGCAGTTTAATGTTCTTCATAAGACTTCGAAAGAATGGAAGAGGTTGGGAGGTCAGATGATGCAAATGGTGGCTGCATGACCTAGAAAGTCATCGAGAATTTGAGGGAGGCCTAGTAAAATGCCCAGATGGCATTCAAATATTTTCAAAAATCCAACACTTATTATGGAAAGCAAACTGCTGGTACATCTGTCTAGACGACACCTTGGCCCAACATAAACCCAGGCACAATTTTAATTGAAATGGTTGCTTCGTTATTCGTCCAGGAGCTTTGACTATTCCTTTGTCTGAATAATTTGTTTCTCCCAGGAACGGCATTTCAGTTCTGTCCCCCCTCATCTTCCCCTGGCTCACTCCCCAGTTGTTCCAGCTCTCAACGTAGGAGTCTGCGAGGAGCTACCGTTAGGGTTATAAGCCCTGGAGACAGGATATAGCTGAAAAATCATTCTTCCAAGAATTTCTGGGTCACTGTCTAATTGATACTAGCATTAGCATGCTTCATATTCATGTTCCAACTCCACCGGCAGTACTTCCTCTGCACCCAGCCATGTGGGACTGCTCTAGGCGGTGAGCGGGAACCCAAAACAACTCTACTATATCAGCTGAAGAAGGCACCAGCCCCAAGAGTTTTACAATAGCAAAACAGAGAAAAAGAGCCTTTCTTCCACTGCGGTCATCAGTGCAGCAGTACATTCCTCTGTTTTTTATTACACACTTTTTAAAAGAAATATTCCATGTTACTTAGAGCTTATTAATTTGCAAAGAAACCACAAGCTATTTCCTTACATCACGATGGTTTTTAAAATTTTTTTAATTCTTACAGGCTATAAAAATCCAGGGACTTCAAAGGAAATGAGTTTAAGACTCAGTATGTTATAAAAGGAGTCCAGACCATGTTCACAAAACAGATACCTTTTGCCAACAGCAAACTATTTCACAGGTTGTATCGTAGCTTATACTTTGTTGAGAAAATGAACGAGAACTGAGTAGTGATTCATAAAACAATCTGTACATTTAACGCACGATAAAATAAGATAGTATTGCACAGCTTTCTTGGAGAGCCAAAAGGCGGTGCCTTGTGATCAGCAAGCTAGTCAAATAAAAACACAGTAGGAGGGGGTGTAATGCTGAATTGCTGCAACCACTCCTAATGATTCATCTTTTCTCCAGCAACTCACCCAGTCAGCACATCCAAAATGCAATATGAAAGTTTAATGCACGCCCCCCAAAAAGTGATGAAAAAAGGACAATATGTGCATATGTTCACATGTGTGGTGTGCATGCAGGATTTCTATGCGAAAGGATGTTCGCTTCTGTACTACTGTAAGAATTTCTGTTTGGCTGCCTACAGACAGGTCAGAGGGAATCTGCCTCAATACATCAGCCATATGCTGACAGAGGTGGTTGCAGGAATTTCATTTTTCAGGCGAAAGCTTGGTCTTTGCTGAACACAGCACACTCCCCAACAAATCCCCAAAAGTAGGAATCCTGGCGCATTGAAATAGCCTCTCTTCCCCTTTTGCCCAACGATACACTTTTCTGGCACTTGCCCATAATCAGCAAGACATAATATACATTCATTTATAAAGGAGTGACACATCACTGCTTGACACCCATAAGCAAAACACGCAAAAGAAGTAATAACCTCATGCACACTGGAGAACTGGCAATGCCAAAAAGGATTTTTTTTTCCAGCTAAGTAGCCTGAGTGTCAAACATGACCTCACTCAAAACCATTAAAGGTGAAGAGCTCTACCTATGTGCTCCATAACCCCTCCCCTTCGCTGCATAGCCTGCCTCTATAGAAGATGCTCCGCTCAATACATTATAACCTGCAGCTGTAGTCAACACCGGGAGCAGATGTGAACCCATCAGCTCTACTCCCAAGCTTTCCTGAGAGTATTACCGGCACCCAGGATACGCTTTTAAAGACAGCTCAGCATCCAGATAGGCACCAAGCTAAGTATCCTGGCTGGCCGAGTCCTGTTGAAAACCCCACCAGGAGTGCTGCCGTGGAGAGCTTTGAAAATCTTGGCCTTGTCGTGAACCCTAATGAAAACCTAATTCTGAGAGTGAGCTCTAAGGGGACAGCTTCTCCAGATTTGAACACAAGGTGAATCATTTCAGAAGCTCAGGAAATGAAATTAGATGCTTAATTCTTAAAAAAAAAAAAAAAAACCACCACAACCACACACACACAAAACCCCACCAAAACCCAAAAAACACTGGCCAAAATTCGATCAGAATAGATAAAGGTGCTTACCCCCAAATTTTACGTTCTTCAGGGACAGCATCCACTGGTCTTACCCAGCATCCTCACGGCTGTCTGGAATCCAGGCTCGTCAACCCCTGCCACAAACACAACCCTCTTGCTGAAAAAGCCTGTTAGCTGAGATGACTCAAAACTTACGACTGAAAACATGTCCTTCTGACAACGAACATCTGTATTTCACTCGAACACCGAACACTGTGCATATACTTACTGGAGAGCATGAGAACCCTGCCGTTCAGTCAGTTACTGAATAGCAAGAGCTTATCTTTGAGCTAGTCCATGACATGGAACCAGCATCGCTGCCTGAAGAAAGGAAACGGCAAGGTAAACAC
Source organism: Oceanodroma leucorhoa (assembly GCA_030449065.1). NCBI lineage: Eukaryota > Metazoa > Chordata > Aves > Procellariiformes > Oceanodroma > Oceanodroma leucorhoa. The sequence goes on along the minus strand of JASVER010000152.1, from coordinate 731,021 downwards.
CTCAATGTTTTTTCTATTCTTCTGCACAGTGAAAAACACAAGGGGATCTTATCATCCAGAATGAGGTGTGGAAGGACATGAGATTAGCTTTATAAATACAGCGTCCACCAGGAATCACTAGTTAGGCATATTACTACCTGCTTAACCAAAACACTAGGCCAATTTCAGACTGTGGAACAGCCGGAGGCACTTCAAGGATGTAGGCAAAATAGATTTGGCACTTAGGTGTTTGGTCTTAACAGCAAGATTGAGGTGGGAAGGGGATGGAGACAGTTGCTGCTAGAAGGGCTGCCCAAGCCCTACCAAAACCGGCCATGTCATCACAAGCTACTTTTGAATAATGGAGGCTCTATAGATGCAGCTGAAGAAATGCAACTCAACCATCCCGATGACTACCCTACAGATCAATTCCTACAACAGTGTCGCTTCCCAAATGGTCTCAGCGATTTCAGGATGTGGTCTCTATCTGTAGTTCTCAGGTCCCGCCAAAGCTGCTGTGAGGACACCTAATTTAATTGCATCTACTGGACACAGCAGTTTGGCAGAGGGGGATGCTACAACCAATGGGAAAAAGGAATAGAGCTGAAGGGGGGGGACTGGCCCCAAAACCATTCTGACAGTATGTAGGATTTTATCCTGACACCCCCAGGCAGGGCACCTCATGTCATCTCCCTAAGATAAGACAATAAGAACCCCCCCAACAGACAACTATACTGTTCCTCGAGCTTTTACCAGGAGTATTGTCTGAGAGAATAAACTCGACAGTGCTATCGCCAGGGAAGCTGACTATCTACTGCTGGTTGGCCAAAACACGCTTAAAGAAGTCTCAGTATTTGGAGGAAATGCCAACGGTTTTCTAAGGTTTCCCACAGCACCTGATATTGTCATACTGGGATGATCTTCCAGGAACTGACTATGCCACCTCAAGGGCTACTTTGAAGTGGAAAAGGAGCACAGAGCTGCTCTCAATAGAGCCAGCTACTCGTCAGCACTCATATGAATGAGTTACAATTTGCCCAGAAGAAACAGATGCTCCCCATGAGACCTAATTGTAATGGAGATTAGAAGAGAGGGTTTGCTACACTGGGAATGACCATTCCTGCTACTGACATGGGGAGACATACACATGAGTGAGGAAATAGATACCCATCATCCTTAGCAAGGTAGGATGACTTTATCCCAAACACAGAAAAAAGTTAAGAGGGAAGAGAGTAAATAATTGCTTTTCAATAAGATGACACATACATGCACACAGATTCCCAAACAGACTGCCCTGAGTGTTAAAAATAATCCTTTGGATTCCTTAAAAGTTCGAAGAGTACCTTACTGAACACGGTGTTTAAATGAGGAACCAAAGCGATGCTTTTTTCCTACTTCCTTGTGGTTTTTTTGAGTCTTTGGGGTTCATACTTCCAAGTTCTTTCCAAAGCCTTGGGACCTCATGATTTAATGAAAGATAAGATTGCCACGTAACATCTTGGCTGCAGAAGCTTGAGTTTTAACAAAACACAACTATTGCCAGGCTAATGATAGGATTGTAATAGTTGGCCCCTCTCAAACTTGGTACAAACACCACCTGTTGAGTGATTAGCAGATGCCTCAGACATGAATTTGGGCAGCATTCCTTTGCTATGAAGTCTCTTCAAAGCCACTTTGAATAAGAAGAGACCATCAACTTCAACTTATAATCGTCTGGTTTCCGTCATTTTTTGTCACAACTTTACCGCTGGCGCTGTCATCCCAAATTTGGCTGAAATTATAGATTTTTGTCAAATAAGCTTTCGCAGCATGTTAGAAGAGCCAACACATTCCTCTTACTATAAAGCAAAAATTCCAGAGGGAACAGTTGTTTTGGAACAAATAGAGAATTCTGCAGTGGTTTCAGCTGAAGCACTGGAGAACTTGGAGGTTGAACTGATTATAGACGAAAGCAAAACCCACTTCAACACCATGTTGAAAAGTAACACTCGGGGGGGGGGAGAGCAAAAGAAAAAGTTAACGGCATTCTAATTTTTCCCTGTTGTCTCAATTTAAAGATTTTTATAAATAACACATTTTTAAAGATTCACTTTTCTCCATTGATTTCTAAGTTTTAAGTCTCCAGAAAGTTTTCTGCCATACTACAGAGTTGTTCTTTGTGTTAAAAAGTAGTAGTTCAACAATAGCTAGCCCTGATGTAATTTTTTTTAAGTAGACTTAAAAGTATCATTATCCTCATTCCATAGGTGAGGAAATAGCTTATGTAAATTGCTGAAGGTCACTAACCAGTCAACAATGCAGGCTCAAGGCTCGCTCTCCCCTCCAGCACACTTTACGGGAACAGGAATTAAGGAAAATTTCCAAATGAAAAATGCTATTTTTCCTTTTAAGTCCTGTCCTTAATGCCTGACCCAGCGACTACCAATTCTGCGGTCTGAAACATCTGAGAAAGGGGAGAGATATCTAAATTGAATTAGCTAGCAGGAGCTCGTATCAGTAAATGACTGAAGGAAACCACTACAAACACACTTTCCTCCTGGAAGTACGGGTGCTGAGGCTCTACTTGATTTTTTTTGCTTGATGTAGTTGGGCACATGTCAACCCATAAACATCCAGGCAGCCCCTGTGCATCTTTGCTGAGCAGAAATCTCCTGTCACCAGTTTTCCCCTACCCCTATTTTTTAGCAGGGCTGCAAAAAATCTGAGAGAGGGAACGCTCTGCTCCCTGCCTCGACCAGAGTTAAAAGGGATCTCACCCAAGGTGTTCTCCTGCCACAACGTGCCCGTTCATCTTCACGATTAACATAACAGGCAGCATTAAGTTCACGGAGATCTGACACCGCATCTACTTTTGCAGACTCTTCCTCTTCCACTCGCATCAGCTTTCCAGCTCGAAGAATGAAAGACAGGAGTAAAAGGTAATAAGTTTGCTGCTGCCAATGATGCTACCAGCGCCCACGTGAATACTATGTTCTCCCAACAGCTTGGGCTTCCTTGCCAATTAGTTATTCTTCATTTTTCAAAAAAATTTGCCTTTTTCTCTTCTCTCTCTAGCCTTTTGAACCAGAACGTTCCCCCATCCTTTCTATCAGCATTTGGAGAAGCTCACAGTATTTACACAGGGGAGCTCACCGGCATGAGGAGGGCCTCACTGGCTTGTATCTACCTAGCATGACACTGCCTCCATGCAAAACAAGCTAAGGAATTAAAACATGTTCAACAGGCTCTTAAAGACAAGTGATTTCCAGCAAAAAGACTGCTTTTGCCCTAAATGTCAAACATTTTAACCTGCCATCCAGGTCTTGTGCAGAATCTTAGCAAATACAGTTTTACATCTGCTCATCAAAATAAAAACACAATAAAAATTACAGCTAGCAAGAGTCAGCTTAGCATTCACACAACACCACTGCTGGTGGCCCTACCATCACAAAAACCTGACACGTTTAAGACATCCCAAAGCAGAATGCTGGAAACTCAGATCAGAGAATTTCACGAAGATGAGACTGACCAAATTTGGCAAAACTTTTACAGCTTTTTCTAGGCAAAAACCTATTGCCTTCAGCAGGATATAAGGAAGATCAGAGTGTAAAATGACTCTCAGATTTCATGGCTTTTAACTCCAGAGGATGCCCCAAAAGATCTTTCTATTCTTATTCTCTACATAAAACAGGCCAGTGCTTCCTGCATTAATCTCTACTCACGCTTTAATACAGCAGGTTTTACGTTAGCAAGCTTCTTCCACTGTCATCGCGCTCTGCCTAGGGTTTTTATATCTAATGTACTCAGGTTACGCCCAAAAAGGTCATTCAATATGCAGCCAACATTGCTGCACAGGGAGGAAGGGACGTTCCCGTGCCCCGCTGCATCCAGCACCCCAGTCAAGGCAGCAATGTTCATCATCTCTTCACTGGCAACACCCTCAACAAAACACATGGCACCTTTCTTGGAAAGGAGGGGACCGGTGGCTCATGCCAAGGTGTGTTTTGTAATTTAGATACACTGACCTAGACATTTCAGGAAATGGATTTGGGTTCCCCAGTACAAGGAAAGACATGGACATGCTGGCGGGAGTCCAGTGAAGGGCCACCGAAATGATTAAGGGACTGGAGCATGTGTCTTATGGGAAGAGGATGAGACAGCTTGGGTTGCTTGGCCTGGAGAAGGCTCAGGGGGATCTTATCCATGTGTATAAACATCTGATGGGGATTGTGGGGGGATTAAGGAAGATGCAGCCAGGCTGTTCTCAGAGGTGCCCAATGACAGGAGAAGAGGCAATGGGCACAATCTGAAATACAGAAAATGCCATTTAAACATAGAAAAAACTGTGAAAGTGGTTAAACAGTGAAACAGGTTGCCCAGAAATTTGTGCCATCTCCATCCTTGGAGATATTAGAAAAACCACTGTACATGGTCCTGAGCAACCTGCTCTAGCTGGCCTTGCTTTGAGTAGGGGGGATTGGATCAGACAGTCTCCAGAGACTCCTTCCCACCTCAACCATTCTGCAACTGTGACTTTTTAACCTTTGTAAATTCAGATAAGTAATTAATTATTAGCGATCCTGACTGTTAACATACACAAAGTACAAATGTTGGCTTATTTAGATCAAGAAACTCACTTCAGCCACCTGGAAAAAACCCTCAGCTGACCTATGAAGATCCGCCCCTCATCGGCAATGAGGGATGGAGACTTACCTTAGTCTCTCCTGCCCTACGCGCCTTGCCTAGGACCAAAGCAAGCTGTCTCCTTCCATAGGAAAGTCATAACTTACGGCCCTTGACATCAGGGCACAGAGGTGGGAATTGTGACTCCAGTATGGGGCAGGCAAAAGGGACAAGGACATCAGGAGTTCCGTGAGTAACAGGAAGGCTAGGACGCAGTGGCCTGAAATTCAGCGACATCCTGTGCTCTGAATGCCACCTCACCCATCCTGAAGTCCGGACTACCCACATCTCCAGTGCTTTAACACCCAGCAGCTAAATTAAACACAGCTCAAGAAAACTAGTCTATCATATTGTCATAGTGTGGGAACACCTTGAGATAAAATTTCTTCTGCGAGGTTTTTTTTAGATTTTTTTTCCCCCCTCAAAATTGAGGCTAAAAAAGTCTCATTTAAGAAGCAAAGCTGTCATGTTTTCACATTTTTTTCCAAACATAGCTGTGTTTGAAGGGCTGGCAAAACCAGGTTACGGTATAATCCAACAAAGCAAGTAGGAATTTAAGGTGCACAAGGCTTGCCCTGATGAAGGTAATTATTAGGTCAGCCCAAGAAAAATGGATGAACCTAACACAACACTCCCAAACAGATCAACGGTCTTCATATAAATTTTGGTCCTGGCTCCTTATAAAACCATTAGCATTCCCTAGTATTGTAATTTACAGCCTGATGATGCACTGAATCATATTTTAATTTATCTGGAAGATATAAACAAACATTCTGGGGTGGAAATTAATACCTGATCTTTGGCTACCTCTTGTGGTATAAAAATCCAAAGAGAGGAATTACATTTTAAATTTAAAGAAAATCATTGCCCAACTTAAATTTAAAATTACATTTTAAATTTAAAGAAAATCATTGCCCAACTGATGAGCTTGTCAAATACTTCTAAGGAGAAACCAGTTCTTAGGTTTTTTGTATGTAAGAAGCCTAGAAGATCGTGCTGTGAAAATGCATGCTAGGGTATAAGCAGGGTCAATATTTCTGTAAGTATGTGCCATGGATGGCATCTGTTTTCAAGAATAGTTCAAAAGGAGTGCAAAGAAGTAGTGTATTTTTATGCTGGTAATCTCTCATATCTGTGGACTCTTCTGAAAGAAAACAACACAGTTACATCCCCTAGACTTTTACCAATTTTGTGTGGACCCCAAATGAAAATTTTGCCTATGCGACTGAAGAAAAACAATACATGAATTACATAAAAGTGTTCCTTCCAATTTTAAAGACAACAGAGGGAAACAAAAGATACAAAGCTAAAATGACCCAGGAGACTTTTTCCCCTTGTCTTTCACAACAGTTCAAAATGAACTAGCATCAAGAAATAGCCTGCCTTCATACACAAGGAAGTGGAGGGCAAATAAAGAACTATAAGTAAAAGCCTCACCTCTCCCATTTTCCTAATGTCCACTGCTCTGCAAAACATTCCATGCTATTGTATGATTTTATGTCTAGAGAGAAATCTGTGAAGCACTGCTATTCACATAGCCTAAGGAGAAAAAAAACAGGGACTTGATATGAGCCTCTGCTATGCAACAAGAGCTCTCCCACATAAAACCAGACTCGACAGCTACAAGTAACTTCCAAGTATAGTAAAGGTACAAGATATACATTTATGGAGAGGAGAATCATAAATGCAGCTGGCATGCTGAGAGAACATCTGTACGCTTACTGTACCACAGTTCATCAACTGTTTATTTCAGCAGGTACCATACGCAAAGCAGAAACGGGAAGAGTGTGAACGCGAAACAGAATTTGCTCAGATATAAAGAATCAGATGGCAGATCCACGGTCCAAGTTAAACAAGAAAGAGATTCTCAAAATGAGACAGAAGGTCTATCTAGCCTCCAACTGGAGTAAAACAGGGTAGCCCCAACAAGGCTCACGGCTCTTGTTAGTTCTGGTCTACTTCATGTAAACCCAAAGCTTTCTTCTGTGGTTACAACAGTAATTCAAAATGCAGCCGCACTCCCTATTTAAGGTAGGAATAGTGACTTGTCCAAAGAGAAACAGAATTTGGGCAACTTCAGTGTCTTTATGGATTTTTAAGAAGGCCTGACGATTTGGGTTCTAGAGCAGGAATTTAGGTCTTGCTCAAATAATCTCCCCCGCCCCCCCTTAAACCGGCAAGATCACCACATCTCATTAACCAGGTGAGAAAAATAAACTTCAGGTAAATAGTTTCTTTTCTACGCAACCAACTCAATACTGGGGAGAAACTTCTTTTTGCTCAGAATTTAGCATTCTCTAGCACTCAAGAAAATGTTCCTACCCATATTGCCAAAGGCACGGCTTGTAGGAACGCCATGCTGTCAAAACAAGAGATACCAGTAGAAGTCCAGTTTTGCCTGTAAAACTATGCCTAAATTACATGGTCTATCAGTCCAGAATCATCCCATGCTGTAACTGTGAGCATCACAGACCTATGTCCATGGGGTAAACTCCCCCATGGAGGTTAAGTAGATGGTAGGAGAAGGAGCTGTGCCACTGAAATACCTATTGATATACAAAAGGAATTAAGACAGAACACAGGAAACAAGTGAAAACAAGAGGAAATAGTTCAGATGAAAACACCAGAGAGAAAACAGAGCAACATTTAGTAGCCCTCAAACCAGGGGCAGGAGAGGGCATCATAAAAGGTAATACTACATACAAGTTTATTTTGCGGCCAGTGACAATTTTTTCTGTAACCAAGATCACAAGAGATTTACTTTCCCCCTATGTCCCACACATGGAAGTCAATCCAAGTACATAAGCGTTTCTACTACGCTCCTCAGCATGCTGTGGGTGGTAGGGAACCATCCCTTCAGGAAAGACTGGCAAGTATCCGGCTGCGTATGAGCAGAAGCAACCACAGCATTAACCGCACCACACCAGAGCCCCGGAGCGGCTATGAAAGTCACCGGCAGAACCACTGTGAAAGGAGAAAGGTAACAGGAGATCGGCAATGCAAACACTACAACAAAGGAAATTGAATACTCCGACAGACGATAAGGAACCGGAGGGAGATGACTCTCGGCCAACCACGAGCAGGCAGCAAAGGAGATCTTTGCACGAGATCTTTCAAGAAAGCAAAGTGGAAAAGAAGGGGTTCTCGTACGAAGGACTAGACCAGAAGAGTGCAAAAACGTAGCTATGCCTAAGTTGTCCTTTTTACACCAGCATCCTGCAGAAAAGGGCACGCTCTCTCCTGCCACGCTAATCTCTCAATGGCCAGCACTCACATTCATATAGGGACGGACAGAGAAATAAGATTTCATCACCAACTCAAAAAGCCATTATAAAATTTGCTGAGGAAATTGCAAACCCAAAATGGAAGCCAGCTGAGACCACAGCCTGCAGGGTCATGTATCATTAGCGCCAAGTGAACCAAGTCCAAATGTCCAGCTTACTGTTCAGGAGGAAACAAAAGCACTACTATATCTGTGGGCAAGGTATCATCTTTTTCTAATCAAACCTGTCTTGGGTCTGGGTTCAGAAAAGCATTCAAGCATGTGCTTAAGGCTCTCTTTTTTCAGAAAACTGCTCAAAACACACATTTACCTGTAAGCACTTGCTAATGGCTGTGAATAACAGTGAAAACCGTAACTAAAATATTCTAAGGAAGGGTGTTAAAAAAAAAAAAAAAAAGGCAAAATGCGGTAAGATGTGATTGTCCAACGCACTGCCTTATCTCTCTGCTAGGAATACTGTGGGATAAACAATGAATAACATGAGGCTGCTCCCAGAGTAAGATGGCCACAGACATTAGACACGATACCCTAGTTGCCAAAAATATATAATCAGCACACCAGCATATTCTTGGGTTTATTTATGGTATTGCCACAGACGCAGTAAAAAGCTAATTAGAGCGGTTCCAGGTTTGAGCCCGTTCTCAGCCACAGAACCTTCAAAAGGAATCTTTTGCAAGAGTCTGAAGTGAAAGTTATGACCCCATTTAGTGCCGCTCACTAATGGCAGTAAACACGACACAGTTTTCACACCACGGCTCAGCCCTGATGCCTGCTTACAGTACATTAATAATCCTGTCATAGCTGTCAAGGGGACGCAACACTTGCTGTCCTGATGACGCTCTGTCCCTGTCTCCATGCGAATAATTTGTCTTTCATCACCCGCAGAATTGTTTTGCAGCATTTCTGTTTGACTCGGTGACTTTTGATCTCTGGCCTGATATTCCATTCGTCCTTATCAAAAACCCACAAATCTGAATAATAAGCTAGAAAGTTGCTGGCTAACAAATCTAAAAGGTTGAAAAGGCAAACTGTCACTAATTTTATCGTGTGATTAATACAAGTTGACTTACATCTTGAGGAGGCTTCGTTACCTCCCTGGGAAATACCCTTCTGCACCAGTTATTCTTAGGTGTTATTTCTGATTAATTATGCTCTCGCTCCATTAGAAAACTGATGGCCAACTTTGCATCTGTCTCTTTGCTTTGTATCTTACAAAGACAGTGGCTATAAAAAATTCATAGGGAATGAATGAATAGATGGTCAGTGTGTCCGAGGCGGCGCGGCAGCTCAGGTTTGCTATCCTGGGAGTATGTGCTATGTATAAAAATGAAGGTCACAGAAGCATCAATTGATACAGCACTTAATCTTTCCAGGTAGAGGTGCAGTTTTTCACCCACAAAACTGCGTCTGCAGTTTAACACAGTAGAATTATTAGCAATTCCATGAAAAAATACCAGATGCATCCTCAGTTTTATGAATGCAAATAGCCCTATTGGAGCCAAGGGGAGTACTCACGTGTGTTTAAGTTAGATACATGCATAAGCAAAGGCAGGATCAGAGCCCCAGCTATAAATATTTATGTCTGCAGTACAACACGGCCTCAAAAATGCATTCACAAAACAGACTATAATGCAAGATCCTGACAATACAGGTTATTCCATAGAATTCCAATGGGAGGCTCTCCTTTCTTGGGTCCCTTTGAAAATCCCAGCTTCTACTGTTTTAATAAAGCCACCACTGTCATTTCAGCAACCTTGGCCAATAGCACCCAAAAGAAGTCAAAAGAAAGAAAACACAGTAAAAAAAAAAAAAAAAAATCATTTGTTACTACCAATGTCAAAATCTTTTCAAATTATGTTTTAGCTGATTTATTCATTATTAAAAAGGGTACTAAAAGGATCTGACTTTGGAGCTCTAACGTACATCTTCAGCTAAGACGAGCACAAATCAAGCAAACTCCCACCTCTCTCTCCCTTAGAGATTTAAAATTAGATTTGGGTGACTAATGCAGATAAAAATACTCATTCGCTTCAGCCATACAATCTGGTCTCCTGGCACAAACCTTTGCAGAAAACAAATGTCAAAGCAAATGCCGTTATTTACCTTGGAAGAATATTTCTATACATCCAATCACAGAATAGAAACACCAGCAGGTGACTTATGTGGCCAGTCAGAAGTAATATCATTCCGATTTGAAACAGTCAATTCTCTGAGGAAGAACATTTGGGAAAAATTTTATCAGATCCATTTGAACTCAGAATACATAAAATAGAAACCAGAAAAGTACTGAAGGAGAAGAAAAGATGGAGTTAGTCAAAACAAATACCTCACTCTGAACCCAAACTGATAAAAGGCTTTTCCCCTTCAGTTCAAAGCATTTTGGATCAGGCCCCTCCAGCTCAGTTCGGTTTTAGAGGCTCACACGAACGTGGGGACATCATCCTGCAAGCAAATCCCAGGCACTTGGACTGTTATAGCATTGCAGGATCAAGTCCTGCAGAGCATCAAATACAAGTTGTAATTAAAATAATTTACATGCTGCTAGCAAGTCAGCTAAAGCAAGCACATCAGGTTCCCAGCATGGATTTCAATTTGCTTCAGAATTACTCAAGGATAGGAGCTCGTATTTTTCAACATCATCCTACTTAGCCTAGGAAAAATGCAAGACCCAACTGACAGCTGTTTGATTGGAAGAAGGTGGGGGTGACTATTTACTAGGTAGGTATTTATCTTTACGCGCGGCCTGGATTCATCGTGAAAGCAAACATCCACGCTGCGCATACGCTACCAACAAACGCATCATCGGCTGCAAAAGAAACAAGGCTGGGTTGCTTTTCCCGTGCAGAAGTATGCATGATGCTCCACAAGCAGAGCAGCTTGGTAATTCACAGGGGGGATCTGACCTAACGGGAGACAATCCCGACACATGGGTCCTGTCCTCACCCCCCCCTTGCACTCCTCAAGCCACCCAGTCCTGGAGGGAGCCGTGCTCCACTGGCTTCTCTCTTCACCTTGATGCTGTTTCTTCACAAGCTGCGATTGCTTAGCCAGCCTTAAAATCCAGTCCTCTCAGAACGAGCCACCTAGGTGGATCTTTTGCCTGTTGAAATACTGAGATTAACTCCAGTGGATCCTGGAGCAAGCACCTATTCCTCTACAGGGCCACCTTTATCCCCACAAGTGACAGTGGAGATGGACGGAGTTGTGTGAAAATGAACCAGCATGTCAGAAATCCCATTTCTCCCTATATGGGTAAAGCACCTCAGAGAACATTTGCTGATGATGAAGATGACCTCACAGAACACCGCCAATACGACTTCAGCATTTTCTAATAGCCATGCATATTGCCTAAAAATTAAAACATATTTCCTACTAGCATATCTGGTTCAAGCGTTTATAAACGGTCTTCAGCAATCTCAACCAATGTATGGATTCTTGTTTTAAGGAGAGATGGAGACAATTTGGTTTTCTTTTTTACTTGGCAGCAGCACGGTTGCTGCAAATCTCTATATGAATTTTGGGGGTTTGGTTGCTTGTTGGGTTGTTTTGGGTTTTTTTGGTTTTGTTTGTTGTTTTTTTTTTTTTTTTTCCAGTTTGGAAATTGGTATTTTAAGGCCATAAACAATTCCACTCCAAAACTTATCCTTGCTAACGTTACAGCCCAGGTGGGTGGATGTTCAGGGCGACTCCTATCCACACAAGCCAACTACCTTAAGTCTCCGACAGACAAGTCGCGGCATGTTGAACTGCAAACATTTAAGGAGCTACCCTACCCAGGAGCCCAACCAGGCCTGGTAACGGTGGTCACCGTGCCCGCTGCAGAGTCAACAGATTGGAGCATCTCTGCTGGTGTCTCTGAGACTCCAGCACAAAGCCTGGAGTCTCCTCTTACAAGGGCATCAGTTAAATTTTATTATTGAAACCCAACACTGACTGGCAGAGACCAGAATTCTAGCTTCCTGGATCTTTTTCTGGAGCTTCTGCTCTTGGACGTTTCTAAACAGGCCATACAAGTCCTGATGGATCTCACAGCCCATCCGTTGTGACAATTCCATTGTTTCTCACATCAGTAACATAAAAGTTTGTATTTAAAGTTTTGCAGCAGAGTGGCTGGCATACTGAGTTTCATTTGTGCTGTATTACTTACCGAGCTGACAAGTCATTTAATTACTGCATTTCTGAGAAAGCAAAAGTTTTTATGTTGTCTAGAACATACTAAGAATCTTGTTTAAAAAACCGAATTCATAGGATGGCATCAGAAGCCAGCAGATCAGGAGTGAAAGTTATTAGCCCAGATTCAAGGCAGACTTTAGCTGGAAGCGTTCTCGATCCCCTCGGATTGTGCAGTCAGAAGGGAGATATCTGGCTACATGGGACTTTGCACATCTGTCAGCTACATCAGAGATCCAAATGCAAAAGCCAGCATGTAAGAACATTATATGGATTTGTGACCCTCTCCTGAGGATTTGGGGTCCATAAACCAATGAATGGATTATAAAGAAACACAGTTATAGTATTTTCATCTGTGACAGATACTGCTGCAACTCCAGAGTGGCTCACAATATTTAAAGGAAAACCGTACCCATTCTCCACACACGGGCCCTGCGAAAATGCAAAAGGCAAGCACTGCTCAGCATGAAGAAATTGGAAAATGTATGCTGAAATTAGTTTAGCATCTGACTTGAAAAATCCAGATTTCTATGGTCAGAACCAGCACAGTATGGGAGTTTTTCCCTCCTTCATATTTGTTCTATATATGAATCCATGTAGAAGAGACATGGGTTGTATACCCTGAACCACATGTTAGACACATGCAAAGAAGCTCACCAGATGGGCTAGAGTTCCTACTAACCCCGAATCAGATGACATTTAATAAGCAAACTACATGACCCTATTCGTGGACATTTCCTATCAATCCATTCCATACCTCCCGAACTCTACTTCAAATATCTTAGCAGGAGAACTACTGAGCTTCAGATCTGTTTGGATGCTTTCAAGGAAAAATCCAGGAAATACCAAGAGCAGATGAAACTGAACCACTGGATGTGTTACAGAGTAGCGTTTCAAAACGTCCACCCCCAAAATTCAGCAAATTTGGTCCTTTTAGCTAGGGGAAAGCTGGGAAATTAAAATTCTAAGGGAATTTAAAATACCAAACAGCGTTCAAACCACAAGGGAACAAGTGTGAAACATTCCGTTTCTGGTTGACAGGAGGTAAGAAAAAGCTAACTCTGGTAACAAAGAAGGGAGCGAGATGACAGCATTCCCCGGTTCACGCAAAGCCGTTCATGCCCACGTAGGCACGCGCGCTGGTGGCCGGCTGTCCTCACGAAGACCAGCCCCACATCTCTCCAGCGCTTTGGGCACCACGTCTAGCTTTCAGTACCCTGCACTTTGGAGAGTGAGCTGCTAAGCGTCACGGCTGCTCTTGGTTCCTCCAACATGGTAACCGTTAATTCAGCTCTCCATAAACATACTGGAAAATCACATTCCCCCCATCGATCACCTTCCTTTTCTTTGCAAAGCCCACGCTTTTTACAGTCACAAAGGTCAGATTCTGATCGCGTTGCACACTTCAGAGCGCTTTCCTCACACCAATTTTTCCTTCCAAGCCTAATGGCACAGACAGGCTCCTAACGAAGTACAAGGCAGAGCAGGCAAACAGCAGTTCGCTGGAGATCTCCGAGGGTTTTACTCACCAGAGTGTCAAACACACCGCTGTCCATATACTTTACACTTGAAAAGCTAGGAAAGCAACACGTGAACTTACTCATTTAGCCACACAATGTACAAATCTTTACTTGACCCACTGTTCTATTCTGTGCACATCGTCAGCCAGAGGGTTCTTTGTTTCTGTGGCCTCAGGGGGACAGCACCATTAGAAGGAGCCCTATTTGTTTCCTTCAGATCTTGTTTGGAAAGGCAGTCGTTTTAATTTGAAGCTAGGATTGACATTATTTGCACCATGACAAGACATTATGTGGGTTTTATTTTCTGAGTTCACCTGTTTATATTTAATAAAAATGCTCTTTCGTAACTCACGATGGGCTAGAGAATTCCCAAACCGTTCAAAATACTTTAAAGTTCTTTTGGGACATAGCCAGATACTTAATATTGTATTACATTTTATAGTTGTCACTTAATCAAGCTATTTAATATTATAGTACATTTTAAAACTGTCACTTAATCACATTTTCTTGACCCTTTTATGTGAATTAAAGATCACTGTAGATAAAAAATGGCATGCTTTAGTTTAAATAGATTCAGTATGTCCAGTTTGACAGTTACTTCTGAGACATTAAAAGAATTTTCAGTGATTAATGTGACCCCCGCACGTTACATAGTATAATGTTCCATTTCTTCAACCATTAGAGGAAACAGCGTTAGACAGAAGGAGCCAAAACTTATCCAACTGTATGTAAAGCTAAGAAAGCCTAAAGATGATGTACAGCTATGCATGGTGTACTATGAGACTGAGCTAAACCAACCATTTTTTGTTGCCTTACAATTCAAGTCAGAAGAAAAGATGATGTTCAGCAATAACACAGTAAGCCTACATTCCACCACAAAAGGAAGCATCTTACTGCAGCTTGCTCAGAAAGGAATAAATGCATTTTATGCCATGACAGGTGAGCAGGACTGTCTGGTGCTTAGTATAAATGATTGATAGCCATGCATTCTAATTTTGGAAGAAATCTTACATACGCATTTACTCACAAGAGCAAAAAAGTAGATAAGACACGTCCACCTTCAGAACCATTTATAATGGCAATCCTCATCATTTTATGCGGTTGATCCAGAACTGCGTCATTGAAAGATTTTATGCTTTTAAGTTATACATAGTAAATTACCTTCTCTTATAGGCATGTTTAAAACCACTGTTTTTTTCTGTAACCTTGGTCCTCAGATCCGATTTAATTCATTGAACTCTAATCGTTCCTCCTTTGTATCTTAATCTCAAATCAGATCTCCCATGTTTGTTAACAGCTGTGACTAACTGCTGCCCATCCTTAGAGCATTCTGTGTGCTTTTCTTGACAGTGTAACCAGAATACATACTCTTTTTAATCCATGAAGTAGGACATAGTACTATAACATTGATCTTTCGTTTGACAGCAAATCTGTTTGATAACAGAACAGGATTTAGTGTAACCAAATCAGCAACAGTAATTCATTTTGGATAGTCAATTAAAAATACTGTGTATACAGTACCTCTGCAAACAATGAACAGTGGACTAAAATAATCAAGACATGAAAAGAGCCTGCACAGAAATCAGGATGTTGACGGAGGAGAAGAACAGTTCAAAATTACTTACAGGAGCTGCCAATGAGATGCATAGGGGTATAAGAGTGTCTCTCTCCAAAAATGTGGGCGCACTGGGAAAAGTCAATTAACAGGATCTACTCAACAGAACCGCTGCCTCCCACTCATTTGCTCCAGAAGGGTATTTTGTTAACCTAAATTTGGCACACAGGACAGTGCTTGCCTTCTCCTGGGAGAAACGAAGCAGGTTTTGCATTGGGCTACCAGCAGATTGGGAAGAAGAAACCTACCCCTTCGTCCGAGAGCGGGCATCCTCTCAGCCAGTTCCAGCTGCCCCTTCCGACCAGCCGCGCTGGCACTGGCACAGCATCCGATAGCAGCAAAGCCTGGGCACGTTGGGATACAGCTTACCCATGCCCTACTCCTAATGATATTGAATATAGCATCTAAAGTGTAAGTTACAATCATGAAGAGCAGCAGAAAACTAGATACACAATTTTCCCTCCATCCAAAAGCCATCTAGACTAATTGAAGAGCTCAGTGAACACGAGCTGCAGAACCTCCAAATGAATACACCTTGCTGCTGCAGCATGGATGTCGCAGATACCAACTCACCAGTGTTTTCAGTGCTTGAACATAAGCACAGCAGTGAACAGGACAGGTATGGTTACTACCAGTAGGTAAATGGATATTCTCCCTCTTCCCCTCATCCATTCTTTCCCTTCCTGTTTATCATCAGCATTCTTGGATCTTTTCTTCAATTAGATTGTAAGCTCCCTGGGACATAAACCAGGTCATTATTGTGTCTTCAAAAAGGGATCATTGCAAGGGGCCAAAACTGTGTCAATGCTGCTTGGAGCCTTTGGGCACAATATTACTAAATTGCCCTTCAACCGCAACCCAAAATTATAGGCATGCTGCGTGCAGTATTTTGTAAGCCATTGTTTTGCAACGTGGAAATATGCAAGTGAACATGATACTTGAACAACATAATTCATTTTCCATTCATGAGCCACAATGGGTATCTCATGGCACTGTTTGCTCTTCAGTTTCAAATGTGAACTTGCATACAAAGTCAAGCAAATGAGCTTTCCTTCACGTTTTATTAAGCCCTTGGACTACACTCTAAGCCCTAGAAGAAAGAACTACAATTACTGTTGTCTCACAAAAGCAGTGAAATTCCCAAAGAACTAAAGAACTCAGCCCTAGATTGCTTACGAAAACGGCTGTAAGCTCCCTGCGCGACCTCTTGCTATGTCCTCTGCTGCTTTTCTTATCACTCCTCATGCCAGCTCTGCAGTTGTGTTCAAAAGTGAGAATTAAGTTTTACAGCCACAGCCAGTAAAAACCCCCATCTTAACTTGTGGAGTATATCCTTAATGACCTTATTGGTCTGAAAAGTTTAAAGATACCTTTATTTTAATTTCTCTTTAGCTTTCCACTCAAATACCCCATGTATGACATTATTATAATTCTTCTACCGGCTTTATACTTGCCAACTCCTCTCCTATTCTTTTGTTCTTGGGCTACTCTTTCCTTTTGTATTAATGAAGTCCTTTGAAGTATCTCTTCAAATCTTCAGCTAGATTCCTTTGTGRCTTCCCCCCCCCCCCCGCCCAAACCCGATAGGGTCTTTTTATCGTGAAAATTATTAATACTTCCCCCACTTCTGGCATTGTACCGTCAGCTCTAAAATGTTCTATTATTATTTCTGATCTTAAGCTGCTTTCTCCTGACCCAGGAATATTGGCAAATTACCGACCTATAGCCAAGCTTTTATAGGGAAGGTCTCGCATCAAGTGGTAGCCTTTCAAGTGCTTAACCACCTAGTAATAATCTTTATGACAAATGGCCTCCTGGTTTGCAGTTATGCCTAGCTTGCTATGCACAGTGCTAAGAGAGTGTCCCTTAAAGTGGTCAATGACTTTTTATAAAACCGTACCTTGAGTATCATGTCAGCTCTTACCCACCTTGCTATTAGCGCACCACTAGACGCTGCAGATCACGGTAACCCTTTCTGACCGCATGCCAAGTTATAAAACACAGGGTGCTTCGTTCAATCTAAAGACATCAACCTGTCACTCTGCAACATCATTCATCTGCATCGAGCAACATGGATCATCTTCTCGCGATCAATGCAGAGCCCGCCGCTCCTGAACGTTACTGCAGCTAATCATTAAGACGAATTTAATTGTTAAGAGTACTGACACTCCCTTCACCCACTTTATGCAAAGAATTAATTCCTATACCTACAATTTGGCATTTTGCTGTGAATCAGTCTTTTTTTTTTTTTTCCTCTTTCTGCTCCGTTATCACATTGCCTTAGGTGCAATGCAGTGGTTTAAAGTGACGCTTTTAGCAATAAGAAGTGTTCCTGAGTAGCAATTTTCCAGAATTTTTTTTAGGTCATCTCCTTCAATCAAGAGGATGCCTAAAATTACTGTAAACTAGAAATCAAGACTATAAGCCACAAAGCAACATGAAGCAAAATCTTCCTTAACAGGTTCCTTCCTGGTCACCCAGCTGAGTAGAAATTCCACAGGCAAACAACTTTTCACCTCCCAACCACAATTCATTGCTTTTAAAAATTGCCTCATCGTGACCAGAGATTTTGTCATGGCTTTCATCAGAAAAACAAATCCAGAAACAAACACAGATGACAAGGACTGTAACAGATGTCTTTGTTTGATGCAATGACCCTCCCTATGCGGATAAAGAACCACAGTTAAGAGTGGTGAGTATTTTTTGACAAATCTCATTTTGCTGAAATGGGAATATTGAGGGAGGAGGCGGCTGACGAAACTTGTTCTCTTAATTAGAAAATCTTCAGCTAATCCACAGACAATGATATCCTCCTGATTTTCTCTAACCTGGCCTCCAATTGTCAGTAAGAATTTTTACCAAAAATATAGAACAATCAAGCTTATAAAATGACTTTCTAATGTTCAGTTATATTTATCTCCGTTGGGGCTATCTGCAGTATTTGCTGTGCTTAATCTAAAAGATGAGACAAACATCACACATGAATGACAAACATATGGCAAATGCCCTGTTCGAATCATCCTGTTCTCTCATATGCCCAGAAGCTCAAGACCTTTTGCGTATCCTCAGCACTCCCTAACACAACTTAATTCAAGTCAAACAGCAAGTCTTTCTGCTCTCAAATTAACTCCTACCCTCACCTCACAAAAGAATAAATTAAAAGGCAGTCTGGGGACTTCTCTAGGCTTACACAAAGAGACTCGGGCAGAACGGGGAGCGGAACGCAGAAATCGGCTGGCTCCAGCAAAACCAACCTGAGTCAGGTGAAAGCTCCCAAGGGACGACCAAACTTCTAGGAGAGGTTGCTGGCCACTCCATTGCTTTAGTCCATGGTCACTGAGACACAGTATAGGTGACAGTTTCATGTGCACACTCAACGTTACTCTGAGACTGCTCTCTTGAAGCTGGTGGGGGCTTCACAGTTGAAATACATCTGAAAACACACACGCACGCATGCAGTTTTGGTGCTCCAAAGATGAACTTTGAACATCAAGCGCATACGCCAATGGACTCCAACCAAAACCAACGTTCGCTCACGGCAGAAAGCTATTCACTGCTGAACTGGGGATGTGCCTCCAACCTTGTACACAGTCGGTGTTGATGAGGGAGGGGAGCAAGCTGAATATTAAAAACTGCTGCCTCAAGAATAATATCATGTAGAGATTTAATCATAATAAAAAATGATCTGCACGTAATTGTAGTCATTACTACATCTGCTCAGAGCTGTAGGTAATCATTATGTATGAGTGAATTAAATCAAACTCAGTATCATGGGCCTGATCCTAGAATTTCTTGAGTAAACTCGCCTCATATTAATAACCTCCCTGAGTGGTGCAGTGAGTCTTACTTGCTTCTATGGGTATGTTTCTTAGATGAGGAGTCTTTTGACCATTCGTCACTTTACCTTTAAATGCTAATTAAAACGTAACTCTAAAAACTTAAAAAGGTAGAATGAAACATAGATTCCAAAAGGTGGGAAATGAATTTGTTTCAGCCTCCTCTTCTGTCTGTAAAGGCACTGAAGGAGCAGAGAGAAAGATATTTTGGTGTGGAGCTTGAGTAATGGAAAAGGCAAAGCCTTCCAGGATAAAAAGTTGAGCTCAAATTCCTTCCCTTTCTCACTAAATCCCAGGCATCAGCATGGTACTGGAGACACAGGTGTAATTTACAGCACAGAGTGAGAAAGTCAAACCCTGACTCATGTAGATAAGAAAAAACCTGTTTACAAATGCTGCTGAAGGGTAGAACCGGAGCCAAACTCAAACCAGATCAATAGTCAGATGAATTATTAGTAAAAGAAATAAATTATTGGTGAAATTTCTTCTCTGTCATCTGTGCCAAACACTAGACTGCGTTTTAGCATATCGCCATGAAAATCTATCCAAGAGCCAAACAGAAAGTTTTTACTCCAATAGTCTTGTGCTGACTTCTAGGGATGTTTGAAATGAGGAGTAAGAACTGAGGTCCCAGATGTCCCCTTTGTGTGAAGGGCAAGTTTCACCCTTCTTACAGACAAGGGCCCAAGGAAGGCATCATAGAATCATAGAATCATTAAGGTTGGAAAAGACCTCTAAGATCATCGAGTCCAACCATCAACCCAGTACCCATGCCCACTAAACCATGTCCCGAAGCACCTCATCCACACGTTTTTTGAACACCTCCAGGGATGGTGACTCCACCACTTCCCTGGGCAGCCTGTTCCAATGCCTGACTACCCTTTCGGTGAAAAAATTTTTCCTAATATCCAATCTAAACCTCCCCTGGCGCAACTTGAGGCCATTTCCTCTCGTCCTACCACTTGTTACTTGGGCTCTTCCAAAGACGCAGGAGAGAAATGGAACTAGGTCTGAATTATTCCTCACATGCCCTTGGTGAGGTCACAAGAAAATATGTTACAACCTGAGTTTAGTTGCCATTTTTTCTGTTTTTTTTTTTTTCCACGGCGGATATTCCACTGAAAAGAGCCTTGAGGGCAGCTGGTGCAAGGAGAAGCCGTAGCAGTTTGCCTCTGCGCAGCTGGGCTGTCCAAGAGCAAAGACGGAGCCCTGGGCTGGTGGCAGAGGCACAGCCCAGGCATGGGGGGGGACACGCTCGTGCGGTGGGAGAGCTGCAGATTCCACACCGTGCGGAGAAAGCTCCTCAGATTTACCTCCTCCTACCTCCTTCCACCACAAAGGTGGCTTGGACTTAGCTTTTGTAAGTAGTTCCGGATTTTTGCCTCCTGTCCAGAGGCAGCAAAATCTCTGGATGGGATGTTCACGGAAGTTACAGTGGAAACGGAGGAATTAAAAAAAGAGGTAAAGTAGATGTGGGTGCATGCATCACACGCGTGAAGATAATACGTATATATATACATACCCCCACGCATACAAATCTCCCCATCGCCCACATCTAGGCACATATACTCTCGCTACTAACAGAGGTAATTGAGTGCAGTAACACAAATGATCATTTTTTTCCTCCTGAAACAGAGATGAGCTGGCAAGCGTAATCAAAAGATGAGGATCATTTTTCCAAAGAGTGAGAGCAACAACAACAAAAAATCCAGTGAGAATTATGACAACAATGTAAGAAAGCAATCACTATAGAAATCCTGATAAATGAGGAGCTTACATATTTAAGTGCCTTACAAACAGTATAAATAAATCTAAATTTGAACAGAATTCAATGCACAATTGAATTAGAAGGGGAAAATTCAACCAAATTGTTAAACTTCCACTACAGAACTTAGAAGTAGTTTATCTAGATGGAGCTGTAAAATGAATAAAACAGCAGCAAAATGGATTGAACTTCTGCTGTCCGTAAGAAATCCAAATCACGGATAGAGTATTATGAATGCTATGAAAAGAGCCCTGCAAAATATCCTCCAGTGAACGGGAACTAATGATAGATGAATGTGCACATGTAATTGAACATGCAGAAAAGAAAACCAACATCCCAAGAAGGGAAACAGAAAAGCTATCAAGAGTACTGGCTCATGCTAACATCCACAAGACTGAGACGCATACAAGGAGAAAAGGCAAATTACCGAAAATGCAGCCTGCTATGTAAAATAAAATACATGTTTGGGTCTACACGTATTCTTCATTAGATTATCAAGGGAGCATGTGTCACACACACAGTCGTGAGGAATGCTGGCAGGAACACTCAACCACATAAAGCTCGCCCGGTTTTGGGTTTCATTACCAACGTTGGACCCCATGTTGTTCCCATCTTAATTGATGGCAAACTTCCCTTCGACTTCACAGAAAACAGGATCAGGCCCTCGCAATTTAGCTTGCGCGGCAAAGGGTTAATAACCAAAAAAGCGCAGCGAAACCCTTGAAGCGCACCTCAGCCCAGAGCCAAGCCACCCCGAAGAACTGATCCCTTTTGCATCCCACACCATAGGAAATAGGATTTTCCTAGCTGTGTTTTGTGTTAAGTCGTTGGGCTCAGCTAAATCAAAACTCAAGCAAAGCAAACCCACACGAATGAAAAATCAAATGAAATTTCACACTCCCCCTGCAAAGTGAAGCAACCCTACCCAAAGGTACTTTCAGCAGACAAAGCCAGCGCACCTTTTAAGAGCGAGCAGAAAGTAGAGCATATTTGTAACAGACGAACTAGAAGCGCATCAAGGTACTGGATGAAAACATTTTTTTGAACGTAAGCCAAGTACACAGTAGGAATAGGTTAGAAGGCTAAATCATTTCTAACCACAACTTAAAGAAGACTTCATTGTAAAAATATCCTTTTTTAACTCTTCTCTTCCAAGCACACATCACAACTTTTGTTTCCGTTGGTTTTAGTCCCCATTTCAAAAGCAGCATTTGCTGTAACAGCTCATTTTTTCATGCAAAATACTGAATCTAATTGCGGAAATATGTCATTCCCTCCTCTCCGCCACATGGCATGAGTTAATGATGATGAATGAAAGTAATAAAACCCAAATCTTTTTCAAACTAAAGCTCCTGTTAAATTACTGGAAATTATATGCATGCGTCTACAATGAGGACACTGCAGAAGGTCAAAGATCTTGCTTCCTGCGTTTGGCCAAACTATTCAGCAGGCAGCTTGGCTGAACCTGCACAGACACGTTTTTACTGAGATCTGGGGAGCCACCTAAGAAAAGCAGCTTAGTTTAAGGCTGGTGATTTCATGACAGGTTTCTCTCCTTCCCCATGGAACACTAAATATCATTCACCAGAGCCTAGGACCTGCCCCCCACGTCCGTGCAAGCTATTTTTGGATGTTCGAGAGCAGGGGTTGGAACAGTAATACATCATCTAATTTGATATACGTTCTTAGTGAAGGTCCCAATTTCCCTAATACAACACTTTATTCTGTGGCATTGATATGAAGCAGAAGGAATACAGCAAATTTAGAGCCAGACGCTGCCTCTCGCATTCACTCTGAATCACACCCGATTTCTCCGGTTGGTCCACTGAGAAGACAAGCAAACCATTCGGAGATTAAGGTCCTACTCAATACAAACACAAGCGGCAAAACGTATTCCTTTCCTTTCTGAAAACTCTTTCCAATTCTGCAGGCTGCAAACTGCATCAGCTTATTGCTGTTCTCCCCACTCATTCGTTTCCTCATTTTTGCTTAACTGGCCGACGGTGCTGTGGCCTCTTCTTTTCCTTTGGGCGTTCGGACACTATGTTCTCCCTTCTTTTCCCCCGGCTCATCCACAGCTCCCTTCAGAGTCTTTTTGTCTCCCTCCCTTTCATCATCAATTCATTGAGGTTTCATTGTTTTCGTCTTCCCACTATGCTGATCTCCCACTCCCTATGCTTCCCTCTTATGGGCCGTTTCACAGATGGACCACAGAAGACATGGAAGGAAAACATAAGGAGAGGAATTCCTAATAACTTCCCTTAATGTATTTCCTTCCCACAGATGAGTTTAAATGCTTTGAAACTTGGACTGGTGTAAATCAAGGTGTTACTTCGCACAAGTCAGCATAGGTTAGTTTCACAAAAAAGTATCTGTAGTACCAGGCTTACCAGCAGCAAAGCAAAACTTACCATCCCTGCAAGTTTTATTTCTCCCTCTTTCCACGAAAAACCATTTGCAGAACTGAAACGCACAGAATTAGAAACATCAGTTTTCAGAAACAAAAGACCTAAATTCTGCCACTTATGTTCGCAGTGAGGGATAACTTACTCTTTGAGCAGTACCCATTTCATCTCGTCGGAGCCATCAAGAAATCACGTGTAATTCAACTCTCCATTCCACTCACTGCTTCACCACGCAGGGCGGGCTGGAGGAGTGCAACACAGCCCGAAGCGCGAAGCGGAGCCGGAGGGCTCCCGTCGCGAGGAGTCAGCAAAGGGACGGCCGCAGTCAATCACGGTGAAAACTCATTCAGAGCAAAAGAAAGTGGACGAAGGTCCAGTGAAGGAGCGGAATTGTTTTTAATCTGCATGCTGACACCGGTGAGAGAGAGCGCAAGGATTAAAAAACAAATGGATCTAATTTTTTTACCTTTCTTATTGCATTGCCGAGATACCTTATGCGATGTCACACCGTAGGATGCACCCACACCCCCCCCCCCAATAAGTTTTGCTGTATGGGCAAGAACACGCAGAGATGTTATTAGCAGCTAATTAACAAAGGGGCACAAGTCGCACATTTTCCATAGGACTCACGCAACTATGTGAGCAAGAAGCTAGAAACCTTCCATCTGTTTCAGACCTTGCCGGTTCACACTTGGTTTTCAGATCCTGGGTTTGGGACGATTCTCCAGAGCTCCCACGTCACCACTACACTATTGGAAATTACTAACTAATTTCGCACTGTGAGGAAGCCGCTTAATTTTGATCCTGAGCACGCACAAAAGGAGGAGGAAATCTCGCAGAGCCATTGGGAAAGGTATTTCGCTGACTATTTTTGAATGCAAGGGACACCCAGAAGTTTCAACAATCTCCATCATCTTTGAAAAAGAAAATCTCTAAGGGATGAAAGAAAACGAACTACATAACACCTCTGCAAGCACAATCCTGATCTTAATTGTTTAAGACTAGGTTTTTTGGTTCAGCAGTTTTGCATGAAGCTTACAAATACCATACAGAATACATTGTGGTTTTCTGGCATCCTATGTCCACAAACAGAGCCATGTGTTGGAGTGGGATTAAATCCATTTGCAAGGCTGCGCGCCTGTTTTAAAAGAACCATACTCTAACCTCCAGCGCTTTGCAGGTTGAGAGAAATAGCCTCATCCCACAACTAGGGCCACCTCTTCCGAACACAGGCCTTCTAGGGGACAAACGACACCAACTTAAAGGGGTCGGTTTCATAACCAAAGCTGGGCCATGTGAGCTTTAACTTACTAGCTGAATATTTATAAGAACATGTCCTCATTTACTAAGCTTCTGGGAACATTTCCACAATTAAAAAACAAAACAAAACAAATTGAAAATAATTGTCAACATACTGACAACAATTGGCAGCTTTCAAAACAACTCACAATGCCATCTCCAGGCCTTCAAACTCTCCCCCACAGTGACACTCCATTACCAACCTACCCGGATGCTCATGTTAACCTTCAGAGGTCCCCTCCATTCACATGCCCCCATCTGCCTACATGAAGTCCTAAGTAAGTCAATACACAAACCCTACGCCACGTTTAAGAGTCACGCTGAGGCAGTAAAAGGAGAGTATTCCAGTTCTTCGCTATGTAACCTGCTTCAGCCACGTGGCATGGGTTGTTAGCATTGTCATGGCCAGAGCAGATGCAACGATTCACATAAAGGTAAAATAGATTTATGGAGAAACCACATTTGTGGCCGCTGCTGCCAAAAAGGAACTGTAGTGAAGCTATAGCGTAAGCATTCCTGATGAAGTTGTTAGTTACCATCAAAAAGTCCACAGGACCAACTCAGGAGAAGGGCAGCATACAACACCAAAACATTCTGCAACTTTATCTCATTCATACAGATACTGGAGACAGCTGCTGAGAATGAGGAACCTCAAATCTGAAATCACCTCCTCTAGGACCTCTGAAAAACGAAGACGAGAAGCTGCCACAGAACCATGATTCAGCCTTGGCAAGTTCTACAGGAGCATCTGCTGCAAACTGGGATCTTCTGACAGTACTGACTCAAATCTGCCAGCTTGCCCCTCTCTGCTTATACAAGATTGCCAGCTGCAGTCACCACATTATCTTGACGCTAGCTGGGCCCAGGCACAGACTAAAGAAGGTCTAGCAGGAAATCCTTCCCAGATTTGAGATCTGCTGCTCTGTGAGCTTCCTGGCGGAGAAAGTAGGAAGAGAAAGTAAAGGGAGAGGCTAAGCAGAACACACCATAGTTACAGCGCAGATCTAGCTGCCGGGAATGATGCAGTAACTCTCTGAGCAAGAATGAGATGCTTCAAGAAAAGGGGAGACAGCATCTCCTCTGTCCTATATAGTATTCAGATATGGTTCCCTCACCCATTCCTGACTCCAGGCCTGGCTTTTTTCTCCTCTACGTTCTCATTTGATGTTTCTTGTGTTGTTTTTATTTTTACCTTGGCATCCACCACTTCCTACCTAAACACCCTCCCTCTGTTGCAGAAACCATCAACAGTCTTAAGGATGGAAACTATCAGCACCTTTTCACAGGAAAAGCAGGATGATCATCTCTCCTCTAGCACTACTCAACACCTCTAGGCTTCCTCCATACAGATGTGTTTTCTTCTCAGTCTCCATGGTTTCATCCTGTCCTTCTTTGTTCCCTTCATTTCACAAACTTCCTCTATGGCTTCTGCTCCTCCTACTGACATCTTCAAAATACTATGCGGCACAGAATACTTCTTGTTCTGCATTTGGGCAAAGCCCATTGACTGGAGAAGGGTGTGGGAAAACACAGAACATTTGTGGTTAGATGCTTTTTCTTTACCCTGAACTCCCTTGTTTAGGGACATCTCTTTGTAGGATCAGAGTTACATCATCTGCGGTCTCAAGCATCTCCTGCTCTGAGTCTGAAGAGGACTCAGAACACCAGCACAGGGAAGCAGAGATTTAATCTGAGATGACAGGGAAGCTGAGATCTCATTTAAGGCGACAGAGAGGCAGCAAGCCTGACCAACCTATTTTGCATTCCCCGAAGATAAGCACAGTCCATCAAACATTGCAGCTCTCGTAGCAGAGGCTGCTCAGCAAAGTAAAACCAGAACACCTGCACCTGGAATAGTGCCCTGCACAGACAGAAAAAGGCCATTTCTAAAACCACAAGCGGGCAAATTTCACCTGGTTACACAACATCCACGCTTTGTGCAAAAGTTCTGCATAGCTGCCATCTCATGATGTCCAGCGCGTTTCAGGAGAGGAGGAGGAGGGAGAAAGGCGTGGGGCAGAAGGCTCCCTTCTGGCTTCTGCACGGCCAACGTCATGAAGCTCTGGAGGCATGAATCACCCGTCGGCTCCAGGGGTGCTGAGTTGTGGAGTCTCCGTGACCGGCACCCGCAGAGACACAATTTGAGATGAATAGACGGATGGGAAGGACTGCGGTGAACGATGTAACACTTATACAGATGGCACAGTCGTAACCATTAAACAGTTATGACCAGCTTGAGTGAGAGAGTGAGGAATGTGTGCCCAGGGTGATAAAATACACCCACGAAGCTGAGAAAAATACACATACTCTGATTTTAGACACACGGGTTATCAAAGATAAGTGGGCCCTCACCACGGTATGATCTGTTATCAGAAACCTAAGGCAGCCGGTTGGTTTCTGAACTTTGACTCACAGATTCCCATATGGTCACAGTTTGCTGGAGAGAGAGGGGGGGGGAAAAAAACCCCATGAGCTCTTTTAGCACGGCGAGTCTAGTCCAGTCAAACGGTTTCTCCTCCTCTCCATCCCTGACCCCATTTAAAAGCTATCTTAAATATTCCTAGGGACCCACTGGTCCATAAAGAAAAAAAGCTAAAGAAAACATAAACTTTCAAGGGCTGACATTACCTATTTCCCAGCGCAGCCACAGACTAGTTGCACTGAAATGCAACAACCTGATGGGAATTAGGAAGCTGTCTTTTAACTGCCATTATTATCTCTAAAGCCTCTCTAATAGCAATCCCAGAATATAGGTTTAAAGAAAAATCATTTTAATGGAGGTCCCAGTACTACATTTTTATATTGCACCAAGTCAAGCTATTGATTAGCTTTACATTAATTTTAAAAGCACAAAGAATTTGTCATGATTTTTCTCCCTTTGATATCCGTGTCCGTCAGCGATTGCATCAGTTTTCTGCTGAGCTGCCGAGCAAAGTTAAATGACGATGCGCTTCCTCTCCCCGACTTTGGATTCCAGCTCGGTTCAGCAATCTCCACCAGCCACTTCCTGTCTCCCCTATCGCACCGTCTGGCACTTACTTCAGACAAGTCAATATGTTTAAATTATATCTGTACCAGGCGTAATTAATCGTAAAGCTTTCTGCTTTGTAACGTTATTTGAACTTCTGCTCGGTGTTCGCAAGTCGAAAGCAAAACAAAAGGAGTTCAGTTGTGAAAACCGCACCGCTCCCCCTCCCCTCCCGCCTCCTTGTTGGGTTGGAGCTCCTTGGATTTCAGAGCAAGAGACGATTGCTCGGGAAGTCGCTGCTCTCCGACGGTTCAGAACTAGGTCATTGAACTCAAGCAGGCCGATAATGGGTGGGGAGAAAACTCCAAGGAAAACACACAGCTTTATCATCAACTACACGCAGGGATATTTTGTATGGAGCCAGCCTGGAAACACACAGGTAGTTTTTTTGACATCGGGCAGAGCCTGGTGCTCCGTGCCTAAGGGAAAGACCTTAGAGGTGGTGGTGCATGGGCCCCACCTCTGAGTCACAGCTCTACCTCTGTGACTGCTATTCTCCCGGGCATGTCGTAATTTATAGCCATCAAAGGCCAGCAGTAAATTACTACCCCCAGCCTGGCTCCGAGTCAAGCTGTCCGACCAGCCGCTGGAGACCCGGTGGGAGGGAAGGGCGGAGAATGAGGAGGAGCGGTTTGCATCCTCCCCTTGTCCGATCCAGCCTCGTCTACTTCTAGAAAGGAAACCAATAGACAAGTAACGTTTTCTTCCTTCCAGGCACTCCGCTCAAAGGTCTGGACTACCCTCCCAGGGTGGGGGAACGGGAGCTCTTCCCCCTTGCGCAAGAGCGCAGCGCAAGTTCGAAAAGGATACGGCGTGCGACGACCATCGGCTCGGGTAAGGTATCTCCCTCCCCTGAGCAGGCACAGAAGGAGCTCCGGAGTTCAGGATGACGGCACCTCGACAGCTGAACCCCCCGCAAACCCACCGGTGCTCTCCGCACGCACGGGCGGCTCTGCCGGACTCGGCGCGGTAGCACGCTGAAGAGTACAGCCCACAGAATCCACCTCGGGCGGCTGGGATTGTCCTTCGGCTCGGTGGGTCACAGGGGGCTGAGTAGTGCCGTTCCCACCCGGCACGGGGCTCCAGCTGGCACCCAGCTCCATCCTTCCGTGGGGAACCTGTCCAAAACCAATGGCTCATCCTACGGGGAGGGAATCCTCACCAAGAGCTCAGCCAGCTGCTGGGATGTTTCTTTTCGGTGTTTTCGGAACAAAGAGGTGTCATTCGGCAGAAAGGAACCTTTCACGTAATCCACAGCACAGGCGCCTTTAAAACATTTCAAACGAAAAATAAAAGCAACAACAAAACCTTTTTTTCTTAGAGCATCCCAAGCAATTTTAGAGAGATTAATTATCCTTATTCATTTTTGCCTTTCCATATATTTCTGCTCTCCCACAGAAACTAATCCACTGGATTTCAAATTATGGCACAATTAGCATGAAATTAATTAGCATCTGACCTATCCCCTAGTTTTCCTCCAGCCGAGACTGCCAACGTTTAATATAAGCCTAAAGCAAGAACTGTGAGACTAATGCAGCAAATGGGACAAAGGACTTTTAAATTAAAGAGAGAGAGTTTAAAAAATGCGACTTACAGCCATAAGCATTTCCCGGACAACAACCCCAAAACTCCAGTCCTCGAACAAAGTGTAGAGAAATATTTCACCTCCCCCTCGACACGCACAGAGTTCATTTGCAAAGCCTGCA
This sequence comes from Oceanodroma leucorhoa, assembly GCA_030449065.1. Lineage (NCBI taxonomy): Eukaryota > Metazoa > Chordata > Aves > Procellariiformes > Oceanodroma > Oceanodroma leucorhoa. The sequence continues at coordinate 701,753 of JASVER010000152.1, read as the reverse complement.
ATCATCCCTTCCATCTTTTAAAATACTCATGGCCTTTCAAAAGCAGAGTCTATACTTATCAATTAGCAATGCCTTTTAGTCCCATCGTGCAAAGTTTCTTTTTCACGTAACCTCTCCAGACGCCTGTAAGGATTTTTAAGTCCATCGTATATATATAATCAGTCCCCCAACTGTATCTTAGCCTTCACAATTTCCTGCATCATTTATAGACCTCTGCAGTCTCTCTCTTTGCCACCGTATTTCTACATTCCTTCAGGCTCCTATTCACTATCTGGTACTCAAATTTCTTCCTCTCCTTCCTCTTCGGAAGATTTCAGCCATCATTAACCGAACACTCCTGTTATTCTTTTTCATAGTTGCTTCCATCACTGCCATCCCTGTCTCCCACACGGAGCCTGTGATTCACAGATGTCCCACGATATTTAACTCTCTTGCTGACCCTGGCTGGAGTGGCACACAGCAGCCTGGCAGGATCACCTCCTCCCACGGAACACGAGTTTTAAATCGCAAAACAAGACCTGTGCTGAAAGAATGAGTCAAAAAAAACCTTCTCTCTTGACCTGCCACGATCAGAAGTTGTTACTGCCTCTGCGAAATTTAGTAACGGGCTCTTCCCTACCTTGAAAGGACAAGAATCCCTGGTGCAAACCCCACCGCCTGTGCACTGGAAAGCACTACTACAGACACAGCTTCCACAGGAGGATTTTACAGCCTTGAAAGCGAACCATCCAGACGATACCCCCAACACAACAGCAAAGCCAGCAGCTTGGATGAAGTTTGCAGTAGAAATGGGACTTAAAAAAAAAAGGGCATGTGCAGGTTCTGCAGAGAAAACAATAAGATTTAAAAAATGGAAGGGTATAGAAGATGCATGTAGCATACAGAGGAGCTCTTAGAGAACCTATGTACGCCCATATAGATTCAATGTATACAGTACGGAGAGAACACTTGGTTCTCTCATCAGTAGAGACTACATTCAAGATCTAGATCTTGGTCAACGGAGCTGCAATACTGTTAGCCTTCGAGAACGCTAAAACTCACTCAGAAAACGCGGAGAGGAAAAAACAGAGAGAGAAGAAAACAACGTTCTATACAAACACAATATATTTTCAAGATTAGATTTTCATTTCACAAGTCTTTGGTTCACCTGGGCATTTACTGTTGTTATGGTCTGACAATTCTCATTTTATAGACTGCATTGACTGCTCTTTCATTCTGTAGTCGCCAATATTGTTTTTTCATGTTTTCTGGTTTGTTTTTCCTAAAGATGAAAAGAAAGCGCTCTGCTTTTTTATGAGGTGGCAGCACCCAGTGCCCCAAGCCACAGCACTCCAAACCATTCTGAACTTCAGTAAACAGCCCTAACTCCTCCTTCTCCTACTATTCTTCTTCCTTTTGGTAAAACAGAATCAAAATAATTTGTTTGTTCCCTTCCAAACTCGGACAGATGAGGGGTCCAGGGAAAACCAGAGAAGGAAAACAGCATCCACAGTCACAGCCCAGTCCCACAGTGGAAGAAACCTGCCTCATGCCCACCTGCGTTTCGGTCGGAGGAGGTAGGAGTGGAAGCGCAGTCCAGCAGCTGGGCTCTGCGCCTGCTGAGGTTGCCTCTTACGCACACAGATGTCATCTGCTGTTCTGGACCAGGTACAAGAAGGAGGGAAACAGCAGGACCTGTTACAAAGCCATACTGCCCCAAACAGGTATCGCAACGGCGTGCGTTGGCACAACACAGGGCGTCAATGCATTTCTGCTGTGCCCATTTCCACACTGTTTGCCCAGTTCCCAGCAACGGTAGGCAATCTCACAGACTTCTTTTAGCTCGATGTCAAACTGATGAACCAAAACGAGGTGTCCTTCAGCTTCATTTCTCTTCTCCTACCTCTAAATACTTCTTCCAGAATGGAAGAGTTTGTGATAACCTGGCTCACGCTAACCCTTCACCCCTCCAGAATCCACAATATTAATTCTCATAATAAAGCCTATTTTAAATATTTTTTTAATCCTCTAAGAAAACCAATTTCATCCTTGAATGTTCCATTGATCTACAGTAAATAAATAGGCATTAGGGAGAAGCATTGTTTATTTATTTGCTTGCCACTTAGAATTTAATCCTGGGATTCTAAAGGGATGATTATAAATTTCTCTAACAGTCCCTAGGGTATGTTCTGAATGTAGCCATCTAAGATAGGACTCTTGCACTCCAGGATGCCGGTGCATTACAGCTTTAGAAAGATTGTAGCCAAATAGCACTCATTTATTATAAAGAGGGATGAGTAGTAATTCCAGGGCACACACTAAATGAGATTTCACCACTACCTAGTCTCTGTACAGTGCAGAATGTATCTGGGAGCTTTCCAAAGCCCGCCTACATAGAGCACAGTCTCGCTAAGGGAGTTCCTGGCAAAATCTTGTTGGTAAGGCAAGGGTTTTGGAGCTTCTTCAGTGGAAGAGCAGCTTCCACCGAGTTTGTAGAGTCGCAGATTTATGGCCATGTAGAGGGATTGTGGACCATCTGACCTCTTACACTGGAAAAGCTTAGGTCAGCGGTTGCTTCATTCAAACTTTCATTCTTCTTGGAAATCAAAGAATGGGGGTTTTTTGGAAGACGCAGGCTTAGGGGTGGAAAGGACCAGAAAGGTCACTGCAGCCAGTTATATACAATGGCAAGCATCAAGTCTGCTTGAACACCAGCTCCTACCACCACAGGCCATAAAACCCTCTCCTGACTCCAGAAATAAAAAGCTTAAATCTTAAAGACTGACAGTGATGAAGTCCTCATCAGATATCCAGGAAAGCAGTGGTTAATCACTCTTCCAACTTAAAAAAAAAAAAAAAAAGCAAAAAAAAAGCCTCGTTTCATATTTTGCCAACCCTTTTCCTGCGTGAGGAAAAAGCCATCCACTAATCAGAAATCTCTTCATTTAAAGTACATCTAGGATATCATTATGTCATGGTGTTGGATAAACTAACTAGACTGAGCTTCTGTGGGTAGGTTTTCCAGATCTCTGATCATTCTCCTAACGTCCTTTTCTAAGCCCTTCCTGATCTCTCAGCACAACTTCAGCAAAACTAGGCAGCAAGGAACTGCAACAAAATGAGTAAGCTCTTCAAGCAACATATTTCTACCGTATTTCCAAGGAGCAGGAGGATGTAATTCAGTGTGGAGAAGTGAAAGAAATGGCTGCACAGCGATACAATCTTGCCTAAATGCCTTGGAGACCCCAGATCCCCAGTGCATGTCAACACGCAGCCTGAAGGAGTAGCTGGGCCAGAGCACTAGGTTGCGTACTGGCTAACGAAATGCTCGACATAGCGAGGATGAAGTCTGCTTTGTGTCACTGGAGAAAATTAGGCTGATATCTAACAGATGACATTTGCCAGTAAAAACGATTGTTCACATTGTGTTTGTCTTCTGGGAGGCGTTACTAATCTGACGCGCATCCACAGCACATGCAGGTATTGAGCGTAACCTCGCTGTAGATGGCCTCCAACCTGCTACGCAGGTCCTTCCAGGATACAAAGTCTCGGGATAACGGTCTTTTTCATTTAATTTATGACTCTCCTTCATGCTCATATTAATTAAAAACTAATCACATTCATTGGAGCCAGGTGCTGAACAAATTTCTCATTTGTCTTTGCGATGCAGAGCACCGTGTGGGCCCTGGCCACGTGGAGAGAAAGGCAGGAATGGAGACCACCTCTGTTCCTGCAACGTGCTATCTCTGGGCTCCTACTGCTCATTTTGAAGCACGGCTCTGGTGCTCAGAGTCACAGACTGCAGCCTCACTGCGTAAGGAGTCCTGTCAACACAGGACACTGAGGTGGTCTCTGCCCCAAAAATACCTATTATACCCTGCTGTGAAGGCAAAACGCAGTCACCCTGTCTGCGCTAGCACTATTATTTCACTCCCGCGATACGGAGACTCTGCACTGCAAATGCAGCTGCAGAAACGTGACGCTCACCACGTAGACCAGTTGGTATTATAGCTTCTGGTTTAATCTGGGGGGCAACGAAGAACAGAAAGGTCAGTGACTTGTCCCAGATCACAGTGGAAACTGGTAACGTATCTGGGAATAGAGTCCTCGCCCGCAGAGACCTGCGCGGCATCTTCACTACATGGTCAAAATTGCTCAAACTGAGAATTTCACCACTGACACCTGACTGCGCACAGGAACACGAGGGCTCAGTTTCCTTCGGCTCATTTGCAAACCAGCACCCGGAGAATAAATTCCTGTTCCTAGGTAAACGGAGAGGCGGTTAATGCTTTGAAATCACATGGTATGGAGTGGGAAGCTCCTGCCTCTTCTAGATCCTATTTCAGTTAAGTCAGAGTTTAGCCAGGCAGATCATGCACACAACAATTACTTGAAGCCTATGAGAAAACCCTCCAAGGGCTCATCTTGCTTCTTGAAGAGCCAACACACAGAGGAGTTCCCTGCGATGCCTTTCATGATCTCTATTGTTCACAGAGTACTAAAGTAATGAATAGCCTTTATTTTTTCCAAGTTTCAGTCACAGAACGCGCATGCTAGCATTAAAAGGAAAACAAAAGTGCAGAAATGCCAAGATACTATGTAACACACAGCCCTTCATCACTTGCATTGATGCACAGTGTTACAAATTTTATCTAATCAACTGACATTTTAAGTAGTGGAGAATTTAACAAGAATAACAATGTGGTGACAATTTAGTCTTTCTTCCCCCTCCATAAAAACACTGTCTTCTGTTTGGTCTAGATTCAGGTCAAGACATTTCACTAATTTGCTAGTCATTAAAAAGATATTTTTATACCCGGCCTGTAATATTATACTCTTCAGTGATTATGATAGTTCCCAACAGAATTCCAGACTCGAAAATGAAGGCTGGGAAGCTGAGCTGCAATTATGATACTTTAAATAATTCCACAAAAGTAGAACCACTGTTAAATAATTTATAGCCTTTGATCTTGTCACAGATCTACTGAAATCTTCACATCACTCAAGCTAAATATTTTCAAACAGAAATGGGATAGGTTACTTCCCTCCACCCCCTTCTGTCACTGCGGGAGCCGAGGAAAATAAGGGTGCCAGGGGCCAAATTCTTAGTTACTTTGGTGTAAGCTCCTTCAGAGCAACTTGCGTGAAAATTTCTCCTCTGGGGCTTAAACACATTCAGAAATAAGTCTTTCATCACCGCACCTCGAAAGGTTAAGAAAGTAGCGGCTATTTTTGAAACAGATCTCCCTCCAAAGTGACATTATTCCCGATATTTCAGACAACAGGAATCGTTACTTTTCAATTCCGCAGCTGGCCCAGCCGTAGGAAGCGGAGACGAGCGACGCTCCGCACAGGACGCCGGCCCTCGCCCAGCCCCGTGGCCCCGCGCCGGGAATGCCAGGGAGCCTGGCGCAAGAGGTCCGGCCTCCCTGCCAGACCCCGGAGGGTTTGGGATGCCACAGGACCTAGAGGCGCTTGAACGCGGCCAGTTTCCTCAAGCGAGGGTCAGCTACTAAAGGCTGGCAACCACGGGACGTCGGCGAAAATGCAGCCTGTGCTAAACCGCGTGGTTAAAAAACGAAAACAACAAAACCCCCGTAATTTGTGGTCTAATCAGTCACAATCCCCCTTAATGTCCCGGCAGTCTGGGATACGGACTATTCACAGCTACTATCAAGAGCACCGGCCAAAAAAACTACTCTCTAGTGAAAACTGCGCTTCTCACTTAAAAACATCTTACAAAGTCAGACCCAGAAGCTTTGGTGTAAATTAGAGGCTCGGGCGCAGGATCAAGCTATGCTGTTTGCAAAAAAAGTTACCTCTAATTAGCTGAGCCCCAGTAGCTAATACAAGACAAGATAACATAGCTGAAATGCCTTCCACTGGAGGCAAAACTAAGGCTGCATCACGCTGCAGCCCAGGAAGCCTACGTGCACGCATATGTACAATTACAGCGGCTCCGCTGACTGATAACTTGTTAAATTGACATAACTTGACTCTGTCAGGGTCCTAAGACTAATGAAACATGTAAAGTATGGCAGAAGTAAACAGCAGCTTTCCGGGAAACCCTTAATTTGCATTCTAATTAATGCAATGTGGGGCAGAAGTCATAAATAAAGGATTCAATCACAGCTCACTGTATAATAGGCAGGCGAGTTTTACACACCTGATACGACAGGCAGGTACTAACGTGGGGTTATGGAAGATGCCAGACCTAAACAAGCTATTCACATCTGCAAGTGACAAAGAGCCGCACCACCAAAAAAAAAAGGTTTTCATGATGCAATTTGTCTTTTAAAACTTTCCCTCCCTAGGAATAAATCACATCTTTTCTAGAAGATAACAAGGGCAAAGAAAATTTCATCTAGAGGAGTTCTTGCAGGGGTGACAAACAGGATTTGAACACCACGCCTTCAGGCTTTTTACCACTGGAGATGAGGGGAGTATTTCTCACACCCTGAATACCCTGGTAAAGATTCAAGTGCCACTTTTCCAATGGCTTGCAGAAGTCTTCCCAGAATAGCTGCCGCCACCAAGGGACCCTAGGCGTGCTCCCTGGCCCTGAGACGGGATGCACGCATACTAGAAGAGGGACAGATTTGCCCAAAATGCCCTGTGTGGCACATTCAACTGAGACCGAATAGGAAAAAACAGAATCTGGAAGAACTCAGTAGTGTGTGAGGGTACCTGAACGACACTGAAACGGGTCTGAATCTTGCTATTCCGTTTGTCAGTCCTGTCACACAGAGCATATTGCCTGCAATGGGCTTTTTTTTTTTTTTTTTTGGATCAGGCAGAGTTTGAGGAGGGGTACCTGGTTTGCTCTCACCTGTAGCCGTATTGTATCAGCATTACGGCGCTTCAGCCCTTCCCTCCTAGGGACCGTGTTACGCAGTTAACGCCGACTGGTAAGCTCTGAACACAATGGGGCAGCAGAAAAGGAGGCTGGTTGCATTTAGCCACAATAAACTCATCTACACAAAACCATTCAGAAATTCAGTTCTGATGTCCTTTCTGTGTGGGATAGTACATGTGGTTTACGTTACTTTGAGAACACTTTGGTAAGCGCTCTGTCGTATTTATTAAATGCAATCAAGTCAAGAAAAGAACAAGCAATTAAGTTACTTGCTTTCTAATTAAAAATAAACAGAATTATTTAAAATATCCTGCTTTTCTTCCCTGCTGCAAGTACAGTAGAAAAACTAGCCTATATAAGTGACAGAAGATTATGGCAAACAAAGCCAATGAAATGAAAGGAGGCAGTAAATATCAGTACCATAATAAAAGTAAAGTCCATTACTGCTTTTAACTACTTTGCCACACTTGCTTCACATTTCCCTGCTACCCTACCACAAGCGGCAAGTCTTTCCCTGGAATCCTCCAAGCTCATTCATTTTTGTGAAAAATACTTCCTTAGTGGCTATTTGTTTTTGCAACCATAGTGATAAAATATACTACTGGCAGAAGTCTCAGGATTATAAATAGGTATCTGTCTTTGTTTAATTTCAGTAAGCCAGGACAAAATCACTGAGGTTTCCGCACACATGACTTCCATTAGGAGCGATGTACAACTGCAAATACATCAGGCTCAGGCCTTTCATTGTTCTTATTTTTATTTTTTTGTGCCTTCGTGTAATTAGAAGGCTGAAAGTTTTGGGGGGTGTTTAGCAAAGGGCCCAGGGAACAAGCACCGATGACTTTGACCGAACGGGCAAAGCCGCTCACGCCAGGACGGTAACTACTGATCCGTTTGGAAAAGTGAAAGTATTTTGTTTTGAGGTTTTTGCTTGTTTCCATTTTGTTAAATTGTTTAAGATGTGTTACTTTGGTAAATATCCATCTAACTCCAAGCGCTAATCAACACTGTGAGGGAAGAAAGCCTATTCTGGAAATTTAACACATTACTCCAGAAAGCTGCAACCTAACAGCCAGTAACGGACTGTGCAAGCGCCCGGCATCCCTCACTGAAGCGGTTAGAGACCAGAGCTGACATTCCTTATACTTCAAAGTCAGACAAGCGGTGCCAAAAATACCCGTAAAAAAAACAAGTGCAAACTCTTCTTTGGGTCAAACCTTTCAAGGATTTTCCTTAAAATTCATATCTTTATGTAGGACTTGGATGTTTTCTTCAGGGCTTGCAAGCACTCTGTATTAATAAGATAAATCAGAATTGATAGGATAAGTAGAGAAAGCCCCCAACTTTTGCGAGTCAAGGATATAATTATATTCTACAGCAAACAGGTAGATGCAACAGTTTAGTCCAGGTGCCAAGTTTAAATCAGCCCGAGACTTCCCCCTGCGAGCGACGCGGCACCTCATCCTCGGGGACGGGCAGCCCACTCCTCCGCACAAGGACACGGGAGCCGTGTCCTCTCCAGGAGACCCGTCTGGGGCTTCATCCAGATGACTTTTAAGTAACGCTCTCCCGGGGTTCGCCTGAGAGCACACGGACAATGTGGAGACGTGCTCAGCGCTGGCTCTGGCAGCTGCGGCCGGCGGCTACGTCCGGCCGCGGTCACGCTTCGCGGCAGAGGCCAGGCCCACGAACGCCGGTGCTGAACCCCGGGGCAACCCACCCATGCCATCTTTCCGCCGTGGCCGCAGACGGACAAACCGCCGCCGGGATTAGCAGACCGCAAAGGGTTAAGCAGCCCCGGCCGGTTCAGGCGCAGAGGGCATATCCTAGATTAGCAGAGGAGCACACAGTATTCACCAGAGGGGAGCTAAAATGATTTGCTGTTTGGGAGCCATTTCATGCCACCCTCAGACAAGCCTCTTGTAGAAGTCAGCAGGATGCTCCTCTGGTTATGGGCTGCAGCAGGATTTGGCGTCGGCTCTGAAGAAAAGGGATTCATCGGGGAAGCTTCTGGTAGCAGCATGTACACAAGGGAAGTTGGGCACAGCAGCATTTTTCTTTCAAAATCTCCCTGCTCCTGAAAGGCCACCCATGGGACGCAGCCATCTCTTGTGTAGCTATTGTTTTCTGTGGATGCGTGCCACGTATTAACGGCCGGGGTGGAGCCGGGGGAGCTCCCAGGCCCCGCGCAGAGAAGACGAAGACTGCCCTCTGCCTTTCTGTCTTCGGAGGCCGCTCGTAGCTCAGACAAGGCAAAAAGCAGAGGATGGCGAGGGCGCAGGAATACAGCGGCAGTGTTACCGTCCCAAAACAGGCTCCAACGGCACCCAAGCGAATTCCTACAGCCAGCGTGGCAGCAACGGAAGGAGCCTTCCTGAAAGAGTTGGAGGGCACCTGGCGCAGATCACCCTCGGTCGCTGATTTAGGAACCACATACTCCAATTTAAGAGGCTATACGGTAGCGAATCAGGCGAAAAAAAGGGACGGTTTCACACCCAGGGTATATGCAGTTGATGACTGCCAGGCTGAGCTTCTCCATTACGGAGAGGATGCAAAGAGTGGGGGCTGAAATAAGACGGCGTCTCGAGCGGCCGGGGAAAGCCACCAGCTGAGGACGGCGGCCCAGCAAAGCTCGCTCCCCTCGCTTCACCATAAAAGCCCGCAGAAGCGACAGCAGGACTAACTCCAGCTCTCCCTCCTTCCAAAGGGCAGAGATCTTTCTGACTCCCCAAGGCTCCAGAGCCCTTTTTTTCAGAGCAGTTTTGGTTTCTTTGCAACCTTCCGCTTCATTTCCCCCTTCGGCTTTCTCTTTGGGGCAGGGTAAGCATTCCCCGGCAGAAGCGGGATGAGGTTTAGCAACGGCAGAGTTATCGGAAGCCTTGTGTGCCGAATAAACACGACATTTCTTACAAATAGAAAACACACAAGCCATAAATCAAGGGCCCAGCTCCGAGAGGCTCGTCCCTGGAAAGGTGTCAGTGCGCACGCATTCGGACAGCTGCTGCCCTCAGGCTGCCTGAAGGAAGTTTTGACCCAGGATATTAATATAGATTATTTGATACAGAGCTAACCAGGCTGGGGGCTCCGAGGTCTGTTTACATTACAAGGCTGTGGGCCTTTGGGAGATTAACACCTAGAGAAAACGCATCTGTGTTTGTTTTGGGTGAGGCTACAATGTAAATTCTTATGTTATCGCACAAACGAGACGTGATAGATAATCAATGCCCTGTGATAGCTAGTACTGAAGAACGGAGCTAGTTTTGTTTTGCAGGATCATTATTCAGCATATCATTCTTTCCATGATCGTTTATATTTAAAGTCAGATCAGGCATTTATTTTCCTGAGACTTTTATGCATTCGTACCTATATTTTCATCTCTCATCATAAAGCAAAACTGCCTGGATTATGTCAGTTCTGTGCTTTTTTGCAGCAATATAAAAATATATTATACCGTTGCAAAACATTATGTCACAGAAATCATACAGATGTCAGACTAAAAGGAATCTTAAGAGGGCATCCAGTCTATCTTCTTACCCAGAAGCAGTATCAAGTTTACTTCCAGTCATGACAGATGTTTGTCAAGCTTCTTAAAACCTTCAGGAGAGAGTCTACAACATCCCTGGGTAACCTGTTCCGGCGATTATCAATCCTATACAGATAGATGTGCTTTAAACAACCAAAAGCCTTGTTCTGCTACCAGCGAATTGCAACCTCTCAATTTATTTTCACACCTTTAATCCACACCTTAGGTACCTCCACCTTTTTTGAAAACATTGACTTCCGAATGTAAGCCGAGGGATGCGCTGCACCTTTAGATATGAAATTAAATATAGAGACGTGATGGTGATCTGGGGAGAGAGAGCAACTAGCGCAGATCAGGGTCAGTGGCACTGTTGAGAGGTAGGTGTGTGATACACTTTTCACATGCCCGAGCAAGTAAAGCACAGATCTGCTAAATCTGAGTTCAGTTTCGTTTTTACAGAGAGCCTTCTATTAAACTGGTGTGAAAACATAGTATTTCTGATCCTATGCTCAACAGAAACGGTGACTGATAGATCTGCATACTCTTTCTAACAACACTTGCCTAGAAGATTTATACCCTCCTTCAGACATCTCTTTTCTAGACAAACATGCACAAATCTTTCAATCTTTCAGCACAGATCGTATTTTCTAAGTCTTGAAGCATTTGGGTCATTTTTCTGGATTACATCCCATTTTTCTGCATCACTTTCAAAAGAAGTCAAAAACCAGACCCCAAAATCCAGCTTCTGACTTGTCGGCACTCAAGAGAGATGTTTTGCACACAACTGCTTTGCTCACACCCTGAAAGTCGCTCTTTTAACGCACTTATCACATCTTTTATTCCCGTTCCACTTGCCAGGCTCTAGAACTCCGTCTTCTCTCCTGCTGCCAAGTGACCGTGTGGTTACAGATCACCTGACGCACACTCCTTTGCAGTTTTATAATCTGAGTGCCGTCATGCTGATAACTTTTTTCCCCCCAATGTATCATGTTCATTCGTTCTTCTAATCCCGTCTTCTAAAGAACTTCCGTACCCTCTCAGCCTAGTGCCCTCCTTAAATTTTACACATTCACTTTCTATTCCATCATTCAAGTCAGCAAGGAAAATACTGACTGAAACCAAGCCCACAATTAAGCCTCTTCTGAGAGCAAAAATGAATTCACATTTTAGCAGAGCACCACTGCTAAATACTTTCTCAGTGTGGGGTTTCAAAGAATCAGGCCCTCCCTAGTTATTCAGGCCAAATTTCTCCAGTTTACATATGAGCGTATAATGTGCCACAGTGTCAAAAGCCTGGCTTAAGTCAAGATGTATCACATTTACCACTTTTGCCTTATCCACTAAGCCAGTTTCCCTGTGAAGGAAGGAAATTAGATTGGTATAACATGATTTGTTCTTGACAAATATGTGTTGACTCTTTTTTATCACCTTATTATCTGGACGGTGCTTACACACTGACTGCTTAATAATTTGTTCTAGTATCTTTTCAGATATCAAGGTTAGACCGACCGATGCATAATTCCCAAGACCTTCCCCTTTCCCCTTTTTAAAGGTAGATACTACAGTCTGTTAAAAATTCAGTGCAGAAAGAGACGTACGCCTTCAAGAGAAGCAAGACTTTGTGTGCATTGTGATAGTCACGCACACAAATTTAGACAAGAAACGTTCAACTATTTTCTAGAAAGCACGGGCAAAATCGGTTAAGTTGAATTTATCTGTTACGTTATCTTGGGATGAGACAAAAATAAGCAAAGTCTAGGGTGGTACGCGACCAGAAATGAATGTTATATAAACAGAATCATTCATTGTCACAGAAATGCGATCGCTATTATGCAACCTCTTCCAACCTCCCGCCAGTGGATGATTATTTCCTACAGAGTATTTTCCACTGCTTTGTTCAACAGAGGTTTAAGCAAATCAGTAAATAGCTTCCCCCCACTTCCCTCGGGAAACTGTTGCATGGCTATATAATAGTCAGTTTGGTCTCACTGAAAGCAACTATGCGATACTGAAACATATTTAATAGCCGCTAATTGTGACAACAAATATGTGGTAGTAACACTACCCCTCCCTTTCTTTGTCCCATTCAGAGAACCGTTTCCATCCATAGGTATTATACCTACACTTTTTCTTCTGTTGTTTCTCCTCTGATTTCTGAATAGCTCATACTTTTCGTGTTTCCCATTGTACGCAGTCACAAACACAGGTTAGCATCTGCAGAGATGGAGAGGCTAGGAATGCCTCACCTTCTGTTTTTTGGGTGCAGTTAGACCAACTGCCTCCCATGCTCTCGCTGGTCTCTACCATGGTTCCTGGTGGAGAGACAGGTCTTCACCAAGGAGATGGTCTTGCAAGGAAAAGAAATGAGAACAAGAACACGAACACCACTACCTCTACCTCTATTACAATGCCATAATAATGCCTTCACTTATATATGAGGAATGTAATATCTTCCCTTACCATTCATTGATGTGTATGATATACGCTCATGCTTGCATAGAAGTACACACATGCGTACAGGCAGCTGAGTCCAGCGAAGGTAAATCTGAACATTATCTAGATACTGCCCAGATACTTTAGTATATCTATACCGAAATGCCTAAAATACAGACTACAGCCTGGCAGGGGAGGTTGAGCCCTCGTTGATTCCAACCTGTCACCTCTCTACTTTTCTCCTGATTTACTAATTTAATCTGATCCAGGTTCCATTCAAATAACTGACATGTCTGGAGGAGAATAGGCTCCCAAGCTGCTTACAAGTCAGCAAATACTCCGCATCTACCACTATTCCAGCTATTTCAGATATGCTCAGCCCATTTCTATGTGTAACACGTTCAGAGACTCAGAGGTTTGCGACCAGCTGAGAATGCACCAAGTTCTCATCATCACAACAGCTGCTGAGATTTATTTCTTTATACCAACCCTTGCATCTATTGAAATAAAGTGGGATTAGTTTTGATGTTGACTTCGGATGCCTTGTACCCTGCTCTCCCTTTCAAGAGAGTGGCTGGGAGTGAAGTATAGCTGCAGTACCACATGATAAACCCACTGCATGAAGAAACGCTGTTTCCCATTCTCCATGCATTTAAATCAGAGGTAGTTGACCTGTTTAGGATATAATCTATTCTGATAATAAAACCCACATGGCACATAGTAAAACGTTTTAATCCATGATCCATGCATATATTTCTCTAGAAACAAAGATGGTTACAGACTGTAGCATATAAAATTTGCCCTGAGCGAGAGAGAGCCAAAGCCCTTTAGCACAGAGACATTTTTGAATTGTGAACTTTACAAAACCCAACCCATAAGTTCTGCAGATGTAGCTTATTGCTGAGAAAAATCTAAGATGTTAACTGCCAGTGTTAGCTCATATAAGCTGGTATTTGTAAGAAGTGCGCTGTATAACTTGTATTATTTTTCTCACCTTTCTTGTATAGTAAAAGCCAGTTATTGTAAATTAAGGCTTTATATTTTTTTTGCTGTGGATTTGTTTGGGGGTTTAATGGGGGTAGGGATGTGGCTTTGTCCTCTGCCATTTCTAAAAATTGTACAAATCAAAGTGTATTTTGTAAAGGAATTTTACTACCTGTTTAATAAATTTTTAAAAGGTTCTAGTATTGCATCATGGGACTACGTATATGGCAGGTCTTTTCCTTCACGGATGAACAAAGAACATATCCAAGCAATGCTTAGTAACGTTAATGGCAGTTGCCATCCAAAAATCCCTTGTGCACTTTAAGCAAAGGGATCCAGAAAAGCTAGTCCGCTTGAAACATTATTTAAAGACATGGGGTTTGGACACAGACCCACACAAGCTGTTTAGCAGCAGATTATCCAGACTGTATCAGTTTTCCTTAACCTTATGGCTGCCTACGACTATAATTTTTAGCTATTTTTATCCAACAGCAGAAAGGGATAGAAAGCAAATCAAGATCACGCACAGAGGGATGCCTTCGACTGACCACCGTTGCCTCTTTCCTTCACCTGGCTGCAGACAGACACCACTCAATTCCCAGTGTCCATGGTAGGACTTAGCCAGAGGCTTTTCCTTTTGGCATTTCATGCTTTGGAGAAGCTTCTTTGCATGCTAATAAAGATGCCAGGAAGACCAGCTGCTCCTAAACAGTTTGCAGGGAGGCAGATATAATTAATTCACAAGTTGGAAGCACATTTGACAGAGAGAATTGTTTTGTTACCCCCAAACAATCGAGAAGCTCATATACGAGATGTACGCGCAAGTACATCTGCTCTCACTTAAATCCCATACATTTACGCTACCCTAACTGAAGACACTGTAGTCAACTCTCATAGCTAGCCATGAAGATGATTTGCAGAACAAGCTGAATACTGCTGTGCAAGAAAAAGCTTGATCAATAGGCCCCATAACTTAGAAGGTATGAATTTATGTTACTTTAATGGTGCGTCCAAGAACATTAAGACCAATCAAAGTCTACCCAGCTGGCCATGTTTACCGGGGCCTTGGCCTTCTTTGGGTCATCACAATCATGACTTCCACCAAACTCAATTCCCAAGACTCACAGCAATAAGAACAGGATTATTTAAGCTTTTTTTCCCTTGCTTTTTCTTTTTTTCAACCATATTCACATAAACTTGTCACCCATTTGCATACATTTGAACAGTCTGCCTGACTATAAGGCATCTGCACTTTTATGTTCATTTCCCTGACATCTGGAGTGCAATAAATTCAATGCTTGCCTTGGTTTTTTTCTTTTTCTTTCTTCCCCTCTCCCCCAAGGAAGTATTGGCAGTAGCACAGATCAATCCGGTCACATTCAGATCCAAACTCACTGGAGATTTCCAAGCTTGAATGACTCAAACTGGACCAAAAAGTGAGAGAGTGGTGGAAAAAACCACCAGTGGTGCCTCTGTAAAGAAGGAACAGCATTACCATTCCACCGCAACAAGATCCAAAGGAAAACGCTAACAAAGAACAACTCAAGATAAACGGCTAACGTTGCCTCGGGGCGTGTTGGAAGAGAACACTGGGGCACATATGACCAGCTCTTGTCCACTTCTGCTACCCCCTCGCTAGGTAAGCAGGAGTTGATACCAGCACCCCAGGGAAAAACATGCCTCGGGGCAGCTGTGGGCTGACCAAGGGAGCAACCGAGCCTCCCTCCGTGTCTCCCTTTGGACTACTAGACAGGTAAGGGACCACCGTGCCGGTGAGCGTGGGGATACTGGACGTCATACAGTGAGCATGAAAGCTGTATGTTCATTTAATGGGAAGGTTTGGAGTAGCCGAGCACCCAAAAGGGACATATGAGAACCACTTTGCAAATCTCCAAGGTATTGCAACACACAATGCGAACGTACAATTAAAGTTTGCAAATCTGGCCAGACACCAAAGGCTTGGAAGTTGGCTGAACACAGAGTTCCCTGGTTCTTCCCCTGACTCTCAGCTTTCCCTGCAGACTGAATCAAAAAGTACAGATAATACTAGGCTGCTCATTCTTCTGTTGCCCGTACACTGATATATTTTTCTCGCTCCTTTGGGACAGATGAAATAAGAGAAACGAAAACAGGGCCAGTCTGGTGTCTGTTGAGGGATCATCTCTTACCAACCAAGAAATGGCAAAATCCTCCTGAAGGTTCTTCGGGGAATATTTATTTTGTCCTGCGCTTTTACTGTAATTGTGTTAATCCAATAGATTTGCTAAGCAGTACAGCGTTAACTGGCACGTCTCAGGAATGCCTATTGGGTAATGTGTCTGCATGGGAAGAGGACTGAAAATGCAGTTTACATAAGGGTGTGGACCATATGTGACAAAGAATACATTATAGTATGTTTCCTTGATGGTAAAATATGATGAGGTAATGGGGAGCAGGGTTAAAAGCTGAAGAGACTATATTTATGCGTCAAGTTCAAGGGGTTGTTTTAATTTCTAGACCAGATCGATGATGACAAACTTCAGCTCTGCTTCTGTACACGCTTTGATAGCCTGGGAGGGGTAACTCCTGTCTGCCCAGCTAGCATACCTTTCTGTGCTGGACTACTTTTATTCTCTTAAACTGGCATTTCGAATGGAAAGCGGGGTGCCAAGCATGACAGAACAGGCAAGTGGACAAAGGAAAAGAGTGAAGTTAAATTGTGTGGAATTGACTATAATGAAAAATTGGGGGGGCTAAATCAAACCTGCAGCTATTTTGCCTATCGCTCACCTACACATCTTCCCTTTATCTAACAAATCACTCATTTGATGCGACGATTGCCTTTACAGGCTGCAGGGTGCATCAGGGGAACATTTTACCAGTTTCATTTTCTCCCCTACCGAGTTACGCTACCCACAGCCTCTAGGATCACACGGGATACGTGAGCCCACCGCTTTTCTTTTTTCGCTGCTGTTGGCTGCTTTCACTGCTGGGGCTCAAGTCCTGTCAGCAGCAGCTTTGCAGCGGATGCCCGGGGAACCTGCCTAACGTGTTACAAACTGACGCAATTCCAGCAGTAGCCAGTGGTCTCGCATAATGCAGTTATTTTTTCCAGGACTGTTTTCTTCTTCCAGCTGAGTTCCCAAAAGGCAGCAATGCTTTAATGGACCCACACAGTGAAAAAATGAGCAACAGCAGCATCCAAAAGCCTTTTGTTCGTTATTGCATCCAGCCCTTCTGGAGCGCTCAGACGAACTGGAGGGCGAGCTTGGCGAACATTTCCTGACTGAAGTACTGAGAGTGCCTGACTCAAAGATTTCACATGTCAGAGCCACCCCGCTTTCCACTACGCTACTTAAAAGCTAGTGCGAAATGAGCGTATCAAAGTACGTGAGGTCTCTCAGGTACCTGTCCCCTTCCTCCCCCTTCCTTTGCCTGAGGACACCTGGTCACCTCCAAAGATGAGAAGACACATCTCTAGACTACCACACACACAAGGGCTTTTGTAAAGCATGAGGAAAATTTGGGCCAGTAGTACAGCACGACGCAGCATTGCCACTCTAACAGAGGAGATAATCCAGAGCCCAGGACTGTGGGGTTTTTTTGAAGCAACCTATGAGGATCCTCATTTTCAGTAGGATCTAAGCTTCTGACTCTGGAAATCTCCGCCGAGACGTTTTCAAATCCACGTTGACCACCATTACAATAAGCAATTTCCACCCCCTATAGAGCTCTGGGCTATAGCATAGCCAGCGGCTCAGGACAAAGCCTTGGCCATGCTAGGTATAAGAGGCAACCTGAGACACAGCCAAGGTGAGAGCTTGCTTGATCCCCACGAAGCCTCAAATGCAAAGCCAGTAATGGAGATGCCAAAGGTTCACAGTGGCACAGCTATGCTGAAAGGCTGCCCATTCCGTGCCTCTTTCCTTCTCACCATAAAAACAATGCTGACAAAAAATCCCTTAATTCCTCTGAGGTTCCATACGTGCAGTTACCTACGCGCCATGCGTACAATCTCTCTCCCCTGTCATCTCTTCTGCCTCCCCCAGCTATGGCACAAAGCTCCAGATGAGCAGTTTCAATTACTTGAACAATGATCTTGGAAGTAAAATATTTCCCTCCTTGCCACAAATCTTTATAAGTAGCGAAATAAACACCACAATGTGCCTTCTTCCAACAGCTGGAAAATTATGGTCTGACTGAAATGACATCATTCTGTTTTCCTATGGAATTTCTGTGCTGTGAGATTTCAGGGAGAAACCGTGTGGTGGCTTGAGGTGGGGTGGGAGACAGCGCTGTGGTGAAGTGGGCAAACAGAAAAAGGTGAAACTGCCTTAAATAGGCCTTACTGCGAAAGAAACGTTTACACAAAACCCGGAAAGATTCCTTAAAAACAGATCAGATGGGCTGTCCTTTGGCTTATAGCCATTCCTCAGTTCCAGCCTTCAACAGCCCTGTCCTAGTTCTAACGTACCATATTATGTTTCTCAACATCTTATATTGGTTCTTCCCCTCTGTCTTATTACATCACTGAAAAAAAGATATGGAAGATATACCCCAGTGAGGAAATACCTCTGTCAGAGCAACATTGCAATTCTAGCAGCTTTTCAAAGGAGACAGCGCTAAATCTACACCCTTAATTACATGCTCGGTTGTGGATGTCACCAGGAGGCGTGTGACCATGCTGGATATACTGCAATCCCCTTTATTGCACAGAGGTCACGTGGGGAAGAAAGATTTGGTCCTAGCAAGTTAGAGTCAAGTCCCAAAACGTGACTCTGGACCAGAAAAGACAGAGTGCAAAACGTTTGATGGTAACAGAGTCAAAAAACTGAATTTGGCCAGTTGGTGAGAAGAGACACAACTGCCAACTTCTATCAGGAACTAGCAAGTTCAGTTTTTCATTGTCATGGTATTTATAACCATAAGCTTAGGCTAATTTCTACGCTCAGCTTTGGTCAACATTGTGCAAAGAAAAAAAAAATTACACTTTTTTTCCTGATTTGCTTTTCAATTCCTTACCGTGCCAGGGCCTCGTGCACAGTAAGATCGCCAGAGCTACCTGATTTTCACTCCCTGGCCCAACAGGCCCCAATACCCCAGTATCACTAGAGGTTTGGTCACCTTCACTGAAACTTTCTCGAGCACGATTCTCAGTAGTACTCAGTGCAATTCAGTAGTGCAGTGTGGCACTCCATAGACGGATCAAAAAAGGAAATAAATCACTGAAACCAAAGAGACATTCTGAGTTGTCCTTGGTGATCACTGTTTCACTCTAAACTACCTGCTCACCCCGAATCATAGCTGTGGGAAACCATCAGCAGCACTGGCGCTGACTTCAGGCGGCAATCAGGCTGAACACGAAAATCAGAAATGAGAAAGAGCATGCGAATAAGAGAAAGACGAAAGACATCTTTGCCGAAATTCCTCTCCTGTTTTAACTTCTACAGAAGGCCTTGAAAAATCTTCTCTGTGCTCTGAGAACACCACAAACATCTTCAATAGCTCAGGTTTCTACACTCTTTCTCTTACTTCTTTCCCCCTTCGCCTCCCGATTTTTCCTATTCTGTTGAGTAATTGCATAAACAACCCAGGACGGCGTAGCTAAAAAGTCAAGGTGTACGTTAAAACTTCCCCCAAACCAGGGATAACACTCGCTCACCTTGCAAAGTTTTTCTACATTCTTTTTTTGTTATGCAAATGAGTGAACATCATACATTCAAACCTGAAATTCCATACTTCATTTGTTAACTTTTCTTGCTGTTGTTATTTATAAGCAATTCCACCAAATTATTAACTTTTAATCACTGTATTTCGTGGGGTCAAGAAGAAAGAGCAATTAAGATCTATCTTCAATGCTTCGACAATGAAGAACAAAATTGATGTATAAATGTGCATATCACTTTAATGTATCCAGCCCTATATATAAACATAATTTTGTGTGATTTATATCCCTAATTAGATTCCCATGGTAACATTCTTCAGCTAACAATGTGTATCATAATCACCTTTTCTTCATACAAATGATTTCCTTAACTTTGCATGCATAACTTAGCAGCTTTTATTTTTAAAACTCATGTTAACAGTTTCTCTCTTGTTACCAGTAGGGGTGCTATGATAAGAAACTAATTTGCTGTAAAAATTACTCATTTGTCAAATAAGCATTAAAATAATTGTTCCCCTTTTGACTGTTACCCTGCTGTTTCCCGTCATTTTAAAAAACTAAATTATTTACTCATTTGAAAGTTCAGCTGTGCATATTTTAATTGATATTCCCTCATAGGACTCATATTGTTAATGACAATAATTAACCCGAAATGGCTGCTAAATAATTATGCTGAAAAGATACGAAGTATTTGTGCAGAAAGTAAAATCAGCATTTGAGAAACCATCAAAACGTACAACTTTCCTATTTTATGGCAAAGCACAGTAATAGTTCATAATCAAATTAAGGATGAAAAGGAAAAATGTAGATTACATGCTTTGATGCAGAATACTTTATGTTTCCAATATAGTATGGTATTCTAGCTAACAATGACTACTCAGTCATTTTAATAAATCCCTAGTATTGCTATTCCAGATAGTAATATAAAGTATTCTCATGAAGTCAGTGCAGTTAGGAATGTGGTAAACTCTCCATTAATAATATTTCCCTGCCATCTATCTATTGCATTTCATTCCAAGGAATCAGACCCCTGTAATAATTTATAGCTTAAGGAATTAATGCTGAAGGCTTTCTTCTGGCAAGTGCTGTTGACTTCAATGATGATAGCTAAAAGCTATTCAGGGCCAGCTTCTTCCTCTGGACACATCACAGGCCAGCTGCATTAACGACCTATTGTTTGTGTAACCACTTATACTAGCACAAAAACGATCGCATTTTTGATTTCGCTCCATTGCTCGTTGATAGCGGGAGTTAGGGGTGAAGCAAGCTCCGTATGCACTGCTAAATAAAGAGACAGGATAAGGTTTGTCTACGCGGGAAACAACCTGACTTAACTAAGGATGTGATTTTAGTGTGGGTTTCTATATACAACTATATTAAGCCCATGTGGGCTCACTCATTCAGAATTAAAATAGCTCTAATTCACTTTAATCTAATTCACTTCCAAAGACCACAGAGGGGTTTAAAGTTGTTTAATCTATTTGAGCAGCTCATTTGAATCCACATGCCTGAGTGTCCCCACAGACACCCACACAGACAAACAAAAACCCAATAAAGCACTAGAGAGGTTAAGAGTACGTTGGCAGAAAGTTTTACTTCATGGCTTTTTGGTGGAAAATTTGGTTTTCAACTACATAGTCTCTTTGAAGAAGGTGTTGACATCGAGTGCTCCTAAATTTCAGCTGGAAACTAAGTTCCCTTTCTAAAAGGCACCCTGAAATGCTGCCGCAGCGCTCCTTGGCTGAAGGTCACCCAGCCCCACCGCCTGCAGAACAGCAGTTGGCCCAACACACTGCGGTCGGGGACAACCAGGGTGCCAGATAAACCCAGGTACATCAGACAACGCGTCTTCTGGCTCCAAATCAATTTTACTACTGTAGACCAAACCACTTTTGGCCTTTGATTTGCTATTCAAGATTTTGAATGGGGGAATAACATTCCCCCCTTTGTCCCCTACCCCGGATCAGTCCTACCTGAAAAGGTTTTTCCAATAGCCCACCCCAACAGAGCATCCCCAGATTGAAAGGTTGGGTGGTACTTGCAATAAAACCGAGCACTTGCCATCTATTTGGAGAACATGCACTGTATCATCTGTGTGCTGAGCTCTTCTAAGAATAAAGAATCCATCCGAACTCACAGCTTAAGAGTCCCCAACTCCTGACATTTTGCTCTTGTTAGAGGGAAGGGTAGGCTTGGAAGAGCATCAGGGTCTCCGCTCGCAGGCCTAGGTGGGTGTTGGCAACATGCAGAGCTCTGTAGCTGATACACAGGAGTGAAGGTTGGTCGTATTCCTGCTTCTGGAAAAGTGTTGGGTTTTGTAAAAGGAATCGATTTTCTATAGGTGTTAGTTTTTAAGACTTGAGAAGCAAGTAGGCGGCCCACCTCACAGGAATGTCACGGATTAAGCATAGATGTGTTGCCAAGCCTCACAATTTTGAGTGTGTTCACTGTAAAGCTCCCCTTCTTAGAATCAAAGGAACACGTGAGACTTTTAAAGCAAGTGAATTTCTATTCTTTGCTGTAAAGGAAAGCAGGAAATTCTCAACTGAGTGAACTCCAAAGGGTAAAAAAAAAAAAAATAATGCATATTTTAAAAATAGTCTGGTGCTTTTGAAGAAGCAATTCCTAATTTTTGAATGCTTTCCGTTAGTAAAATGCTTCACTACAGCAATTTAAATACTCCTGGTCAGAGAATATTAATATGAACGCATCTGTCTTATTCACTTAAATTGCCTCCACAATTCTTGTACGTTTTCACGTGCACCTCTGGGGGTTTGCACGTGTAATAAGCAGCATTCAGAACTCAAGCACGCCTCTGTGAAAGTTTGGCTCCTTTAGAGCTACCTTCCACATCCACTAAGTTACATTTTGGATTTTGAAATTTAAGACAAATAGCCAACAGATGAAGAGCATATTTATGAAACAAATTTCTTTTAATTGCTCAACCTATTGCTGTCTGAAAAATAAGTGCAAGCTATTACTGGCACCAGATGACTCCCAGTTTTCACTGGCCAGCAAAGCCACATCTGCAAGTTCAATGAGATCAGTAAACAGTGTAGGTTAAGTAACTGGTTACTAATATTTTCCTTGAGCTACAAAACTTTTAAACAAACAACAACAACAACTGTGATCACAGTAACCTTCCAGAGGTTAACAGCATGCAGGTGGTCAATTTGAATTAAATGCAAAACAGACGGCTGTGGCATTATAAACTGAAGATCTTGGTTAAGTTTGCTTCAGGAATTGGGTCTTCTCTCTCAAAAGCCTTAATGATACAACACATAAATGTCAAAATGACAAAAATAAGGAAGTATGTCATAGGCTAAGCATTTTAATGCCTTTTCTGGCTCACTTTTGCAGGCTGAACTGTCTGTGTTGACCGCATTTGATGGCATCAGTACTTAGAGTGGCTGTGTGCATGAGTTTTTAATAGCTGAAATAAATGGAGATGGCCCATCAACTAACTGCACTGTGCTGTGGGCTTGTATTTTAAACCACTGGTATGACACATTTTATACTTCATTTACGATGCCACTTTGCTGACCTTGTGAGATAGCTCTAAGTATTGGTAATCAGATATTGAACTGGAAACAGGTTCAAATCCAGCTAGTGATGGTGTAAGTAGTGATCAAAAAGGATTATTCATATCCTTCCAGAGACCTTTTTTAAAGCAAGTCTCTCAATCTATTCCTAAGCAGGCAGGTATACCTAATACCATTGGTGAGCACTAAGAAAACGATTTGGAAGGTCCTCCAAAATAAACACAGATTAAAGAGTGATAAGAGCCGAGAACTCTCTCACCCAAGAGAAATGTTTTCGCCATCGAGAGGGGCTGTGAAGGGAATCTGGGTACGTTGGCACTGCTAGGGGACTCCTCTTAGGAGACTAAACAAAAGTTCCCAGGGTGGTTCCCAAATTACATCTAAACTGAGCACCTGTGAAACGTAACGTAAGTTTGGCTCACAGTGGACGTAGCCTGGCAGAAAAGTTGTTACTGGAATGGAAGATAAAAACAGAGGAGAAACACTGAAAACTCCTTCATCCCACGTCAAGCTTCGGGTAGTCCAGTGCACAAAGCATTTGCTTTAAGAGCTTTCAGCAAAATGTTTTTCAAAGCCAAGCGCTCCCTTTTGGGATCTCCCGCTCACTCACCAGCCTATCCCAGCAACACAGTTGTGAGCGACCTAATGCCCAAAACCCACAGGCACACAGTAGCTGCCACAAAGAGCGAGGGACACAAGCGGAAAACGTAGGACCGTGACTTGCCATGTATACGTACACCAGCCGGCACTTGGACTCCATGGAAAAGCACCAGCAGTTCTGAAACTTGACGCTACTCAGAAGATCCACATTCAAGTTGAGTGGCTGCCAGTAAATAAATACAAATCCGTTGTCAGGGTGTTTCGTAATGACTTAAAGCTAGTAATACTCGTCCTCTAACGAAGCAATATCCATCTAGGTACAATTGCTTCTCAGGCTGCAATGTCACCTCCCAATCTACCGTACCACATCTTAACCGAGGGCGCGCGTCGCAGGCGGCTCCGGCGCCCTCGTGTACAGCAGCACGGTGCCGGTGAGGTCAGGGCACACGCCATCTAGACATCTTCCAGCGGCTTAGACACCTAGACATCTTCCCGCGGCTACTTTGAACAAGTCAGTGGAGACAGTGAGGTTAGAGAGATCTCTTAAGTGTATTATTGGCGTTGTCGTTTATGTTCGATTCACATCCAGGGTGTTAAAACACAAAGTTGCTCCTTAGTTGTGCTGCTTGTGAAAGACGCGTTTCCTCTCCGCACACGTCCTACACCCTCACGGGCGATCCCTCCTTCGTGCCCCCCGCACGGGCAGGGGTGTGCTGGCTCTGGACCAGAGCTGCACCTAAATGTGCTTTTCCCACCTAGCCAAGCTGGGTGGCCGAACCTAAACAGGGAACGGCTGAGCTCCAGCTGTAGCCTTGCCATTACCGGTGGCACCAGTTCTTCTCTCTTCTTTCCACTCAGACAAAAGTTTTCAGAAATCTTGTAAGAACTTCATTACCTCCATAAAATCTGGTTTGAACTGGACAGTTCAGAAGTTATTAGGGAAAACAAACACCCCAACAAGTTTTTAACGCACTTGTGAGGTCTTCTACTTCAGCAAACACTTAGCCAATTGAGCGAACAATTAAATGCTCTGAAAATTTTGAACCTCTTAAAATGCAGATTAACCTGTGCTGCAATGAATGCCCAGCATTATCCCTTTCTAAAAACACCTCTGTTCTCCTTGCCATTTATTTGCTCTGCGTGCCTCTAATTTCAGCTGGAAAAAACAGCGAACTGAGATGTTCCTCCAGAAATCAGCAGTGCTCCTATCACCAAGAAATTGAAGGAATAAGGTTTTGCGTCTCACCTGAACCAACGGAGCCTCGATTCCTTAACAATACGATCATTCTGTTAAAAACAGCACCTTTGGCTTCAGCTCCAAGGCAAGAACATGTAGCAATGGACTACATGACGGAAAGGAGTATTTTTCAGCCTCTTCAGCCTCGCCCTGCATTACCTGCCAGTGATACGTTACAGAATTGAATGCCAGAAAAGTGCATTTTAGAATAAAAAGTATAGAGTTTCATAATTTGATTTAAATCAATTATACCATCTCTCACTGGAACGCTCATGAGCTTCAGAAATAAAATATATAAATGAAACCAGCTGCTCTGGATACTCTTTCCTTGGGATAGATTTCACTTGAACTCAATCAGCTTTCTTCTGCAGCACATTATTGTCATGCAGGATCAGAGTGGAGAGCACACAGTGCTGTGTGAGTTATTGCAAGGTAGCCAGTTATGGTTAAAAAAATGCAGAAGATTAAAATTCTTTCCTGCAATGGCTGGCTAAACCCTGAGGAATTAATTAATTCCTCTGGGGCTGACAGGGAAACTGAGGTAGTTATTGGCATCCCAGCAAAATCCATTAATTTATAGCTATTTACTACATCGCATAATCTTTCTGATTTGTCTCAGTCTGGAGCCCCTCTGTGCCCAACAGCACGGAGGTCTGCAGTATTTGGGATGAAGAATAATTGCAACTGGAGAAGCACATGCAACCAAAGCTCCGTGTTCTTTAATCTCCAAGTATAATGCATGTGTAGATTTTGGCATCACTCTTACAATGATTGTTTGTAACTAAATACCGTATCTCAGTGCTCAGATACCATGATGACTGATCTTTTCATAAATCAGAATAAACATATAGGGCAAAATCCTGGCTCTACTGAACGCAGTGGGACCACTGCCAGCCGCTTTAAGGGAGCCAGAGTTTCATGCACAAGGTTTTCAGCAGCCCAAGCTTCCAGTGCTTTGGTTGCCCTATTTTCAGCCCCATTTCTCATCAGGCCCTCTTTTCCCACCCGGCGTCTGCAGTAGCGTTGTGCTGAGATGCAACTGCACGCCGAGCTCCCAGCCAAAGTAAAGTAACACGAAAATATCCTCTGTTAAAATAAGGTGCGATTCCAGCTTCAGCTGACAAAAGCAACCTCTATCTTTGATCACCGTCAGGCTGCCCACAGCCCTCGCTCACGAGGCCTCGGCCTGTATCAAGGCTGGTAAAAGATTCTTCATTTTAGAGGGGTGACAGATGAGCTTAGGACATTCCAGGCCAGAACAGAAGTAGTGATGTAATGACAGCCTTTACTCTCCATTTCTCTGCTTTTGTCAATTTGAACCAAACCAAGTTTTCCTCCCTTTTCCCTCCCCTCACTGGAAAACTGTTCTTCCCCAACATCTTCAAAAAGGGTCAGAATAAATCAAAGCCAATTGCTCTCTCGGGCACTTCTCCGTTAAGTCACGCCAGGGTTCTCTGAGGGCTTCTCTGCAACAGCTCACGCTTCTGCACCCTCTCTGACACATCTTCATACATCACCCATGCAGACGGGTGGCAAAACTGATAGTGCCTTCAACTCTGCCACACTCCTCCTCGTGCAAAGCTGTTACCGTCGCGTAACGAAACGGACCTTTAGGGGATACCCACAGCCTCTGAACTGATGCATGTAGATGCCCCTGGGCTCTTTCTGTACCCAGTGGGACGAGACAGACTCCTGCACGGAGTGGGAGGGAGCGCTCCCGTTGGGCTTCTGCTCGGAAGCATCCCCAGGAAGAGTCCTCCAACACTCTGACGAAGGTCCGTTAACTTAAGCAAGGAAGTACTGCCAAGCAGCAGGCAGAGGGCATTAAGTGCCACCACCACCACAATCTCTGATATTGTTTCTAGGGTTCATATTATTTTAGGGTTCATTTTGAAAACATGCAGAGACCAAACAAAGGAAAGGAAAACTCCACCTCTCCCCCTTTTTTTCATCTTTCCTTAAAGAAACAATTATTTTCTGATACAGCCAGTCATGTGGCTTCCCTTACCATATCACCCAAGTGTCTTACATTCCTCTGTAGACCTACACGCCAGTTCCCTTCAAAGTAAGCAAATACCTCATTTTACAGATAGAATACTCAGAGAGGCAAAGAATCTGCCTTCTTAAAGATATAATGGCACCCGTAGTTGAAAATAAGACAATTTTCACAGCTACTGTGTGCTCAACTTTCACTGACTCCAATAATTTAGAGCACAAAAGTGGGTATCATATGCAATAAGTAGTGACTAAGGAGAGTCAAGTGAAATAATGACTTATTCACTAACAGGCTAACAAACTCTGTTTGCATTAGTATACTTAAAGACTTGTATTCCTAAGTAGTCAATACCAGAAATGTGTTTGTATAGGATTGACAATGTCACATTAGTATGTATGACGAGACAGCAGCTTCTATAACTTGAGAATAAAAACTAAAATGAAGACATAAATCCAAATATTCTTGTGAATGAAGAGAAAAAAAGGAGGAGGGAACAGAAAAAGACAGAATGAAAGAGAGAAAAAAGGAACTAACGGTCTCTTTACGAAGAGGCAAAACAAGTTAAAAAGGTGATTATCTTCCTTTGCCTGAAAAGACTGAAAATGCAGATCCTATTGCTAGAATATTCAAAGTAATCACTAATAAATAAAATTATTTTGGACAAGAACTGATTATTACTACAAGTCCTCATTAAAGAACAAGACATTTTTTAAAGACTTAAAAAACATTTGAGGAATTGGAGGACAACTGTAAATAGGTAAAATCTTAACAATAGGAAACTACTCACCTGTGAGCAGACTCCATGGGTTCACGTTCTTTGGCACGTGCACCCGATGCCCCATATTGCACAGTGACCTCAGCATCCCTCTTTTCTTTACCACTATCCAAAAATCTTATAAAAAGAGCTTACAGCAAAGTGAGTCAAGGAAGCAGGTGTTGCGGTGTATTTTAAGTAACATGTTCTTCAATGAAAAATGGAAGTGTGAGATTGACCCCCAACAACAACATCACAGAGAGGGGATGGGAAAGTTTTAAAGTTTGAAGGATGACTACCCTGAAATGCGCATCTGACCTACTAACCCCTGTAAGTCAACGCAGGGCTGAATTAAAGTGGAAAGAGGGTTCCAAGGAACGAGCTTCAGGTTTTCAGAAACAAAGACACTAGTCAAACGTGTCCTGGAAACTACCTTAAATTTAACTGCACGGATCTACAAACTCTCTGTTGTTAAAACAACACTTTCAATAGCTGGGAACACTACCCCGTCCAAAGCATATAAAAAAAAAAAATTAAAAAAAAAATCTTTGGATAAATGTGGATCTCTCCCTCCAAAACCCCATGTTATTCCAAATTTCAGCACTGGATGTTTTGTGTTTCACAGTATCTAAATTAAATATCCCACTGGCTTGACTGAGCTGTGAGCTGTCTTTTAGAAGACACCATTACTTCCAGTGGTGGAGATGCTATTCAGGGATCACATGGTAGTAGGTGGTGGCTATTGAAAATATTGTGTATCCTTAGAAAACACCAGCAGAGGACTGGGGAATATGGTCAAGAGCCAACGTGCAAAGGAATAACCACTACTAAAACCACCACATGGATTGCACATCCCTTCAGTTTTCTTAAGTCTAAAACGAGATACTGAACTGTTTCTTCTGGTTTGGGAAATAACGCGAATTAAGCTTTCACCCATTTTGCCAAAGGACCTGGAAGGCTGTTTAGCTGACTGTAAAAGCAACCCCCTTCTCCCTCAGAAGACAGAACACTACAGAAATGAAATAAGTTCAAGTGCTTTCAGCATGCCTCTTAAAAACATCCTGCAGAAGTAACAGGCGAAGATTAGCCAGATCAGCCATAACTGAAGTCTCATTGATGGGACTGCTCTCTTGTCTTACCAAAGAAGGGACTAAAGCTGATGCTTAAAGTTTACTGGGACCTATTGGAAAGGCCATGAAAAAAATTAACACAGATTTAAGAATCCTGTATTCCTCCCTTCTCTCACTTTTTTTTTTAATTTTTTTATTTGCTCTTTCTATTTCTCAGCCTCCAAGATAGAGAGAAGCAGATGCATTCCTCTGATATTCACCAACCACCACAGAAAACTGCGCAAAGCATTTCTTGTGCCCTCAGGAAGCTGGTGAAATTTGAAAAGAGAAAAAGCACACAACTTTATTGAGGCCGGCGCAAGCTCAGAGACTTGATATTCACCAACCACCACGGAAAACTGCGCAAAGGATTTCTTGTGCCCTCAGGAAGCTGATGAAATTTGAAAAGAGAAAAAGCACACAACTTTATTGAGGTCGGCGCAAGCTCAGAGACTTGCAAGTTGCATGTCGCTGTTAATCAAAGTGACTGTGCCAGCATGATTAGAATACCCACAAAGCCAAGCCAATCAAGCAGCTAACTGAGGGAGACCACGCAGCAGATAGCAAATACCACTGGAGTTGTACATTGTCTCAAAAGATTATCACTGCAGTTGTTCAAACTCTTGTGACCAACAAGGGATTCCAGTGACTCATTGCTATTGTGTTTCTGCAGCTCAACATTATGTCCCATGCATATTCTGGAGCTCCATAGCACCACATGTGTATAACAATGTGCCGCACTTAATAAAATATCTTTGCGGTAAAAGAAGTACCAAAAATATTCGCACAATAGCAGAATGCCAACCGAGCACTGGACTACATTAGAACAACTCATTGGGTGCCATTCCAAAACAGCATCTGCCATGGCCCCAGGAAGTAGCTTTAAAAAAAAAAAAAAAATTAAAATAAGAGATTTTTCTGAAAGATCACAGCTTTTAACATACCAAGGAAACTTTCAAGAACAAATTAACATATGACTCACCTCCCTGAGGTCAATCCCATGGTTTCATTATCAGTCAAGCAGAAGCCATTGTTGCAAAAGCAGTTCAAAGCGGCCACTCCATCCACGGGCCACGCTGAATACGCAGCAAGTCTTCACGTATATACAGCTTCATTAAAAAAGGAGGAAGGCAGGATAACATTTAAAAAGAAAACAAACAACCCCTTCCACATCGGAGTTGGAAAGGCCAGGAAAAGCCCGTACACGTCAGCAAGGGCTAGGAAAGAAGATGGTCACTTTTCAGATGCTCTTAAAACTTTCCCAAGAAAATGATGGCCTGCAGCTGGGGCACACCAATCAGCTCCTCTGGCAAAGGTCACAGAAGGAAAGATCCCCTGCTAGTTCAATAGCAGCGGTTTCCTAAATAATCTCGAAACAACGAATAGCATGTGAACGCTTCTTCCCCTGCAGGATTCAGACAGGAAAATAGGGCCCACGTCTTAACTGCTGTTGTCCTCCCGAAAGTATCGCTAGAGCAGAGCAGAGTATCCTCTTCAGATCAGAGGAACCAGGCGTGCTGAAAGGAAAACAACAGGCTTAACTGACAACCTGGAAAGGAACCACGGAGGAGTCCCATCCAAGAGACACGGTTTGGGCTCCTGCCACAACTAAAGAGGCAGATGTCACTTCTGATGCTGACAAGTGCCGGGCGTAATATCGGATGAAGGGAAGAGGTGACAGGGAAACCCTCTATACATCAGTCACGTCATAGAGAGAAGGCACCACGCGCAGTAAGAATCTAGGCTGAGTTAAAGGTTAAAAAGAAAGGAATCATGACATTAGGGTTTCCCTTGGATAACTGGGGGGAGG
Source organism: Oceanodroma leucorhoa (assembly GCA_030449065.1). Classification (NCBI taxonomy): domain Eukaryota; kingdom Metazoa; phylum Chordata; class Aves; order Procellariiformes; genus Oceanodroma; species Oceanodroma leucorhoa. Next base: position 671,286 of record JASVER010000152.1, on the reverse strand, counting down.
GAGGGGGGCCTGTATTTTCTAATTAAATAAAGCCCTGATGGAAAACTGCATGCGCAAACGGAGGGTGCTCCGACATTAGATTTGGTCTGTTGAAGGGTGGATGAGCAGCAAGTGGGAGCCCTGCAGAGCAAGGACAAGTGTCTAGGGGTGCTGGTCCTTCCCCTCTTTTCTCCCAGCTGATGGTGTGACACGGGAGCCTCTCCATGTCAGGTAGGAACTGCACCGAAAATATTCACACTCTTCTCTCCCCTGTTTTCCTTTTCCTTTTCAGAGCCCTGCACTGGGCTAGCAAAGAAGGTGTGAGGAGCCTTATGGACGAGATGCACAGCACACAGAGGCACCAAGCCATGGTAGAGCACCATGGTAGAGAGACGTGGGCCTTCCCCTCAACAAATAGTCCTTTCTCTGCTTGATACCAAGCACCAATGGAAGACAGTGGTTTATGACTTCCACTCTCTTTGGACATCCACGTCCCTGGTGTGGTAACTGCTTGCCATCACTGCACTATCAAAAAGCCTAAAATCTGGCACACATTTTATGGTGAGAATCCCATTCTCCGTGGTAGGTCTTGAAAAAAATTATGTAGCTAAAAGGATGGATACAATAAGAGTGGAACTTCACAGACTCTTTGTGGTCCCTCACTACCACAGAAACAGAGCATCCTGCTCACAGTGCTCCGCAAAAGCATCCAAAATATAAAAAGCTTAAAGTGAACTTCTCAAACTTTAAAGCATCACTGAAGTTTACCATGAAAGGTGCACCGTGCATACATATAGAACAGAAACCCTGCAACACACAAAGCTTTCTACAGATATTCAAGACACCCTTTCAACTTTTATTCACTTAAGCAAAACATCACTGAAGCAATGTTAATCCTCTTGTTTACAGTTACACCCACGAAAGAAAGGGAATTCACAGCTCGAGATCAAACAGATACACTAAAGGGAGCTATTTAACATCACTAAGGATAGCACCCTATAATTACTGTATCGGAGAGGCTGGATCTTTCAACACAGGTTTTCCTTTAAGAAAATAAGAAATAGGGAACTTCATCCAGCTCTGTTTCTGCCTCAGCCTCATATCTAGTTTCAAGTTAAAACTAACAATAACAGCAAGTACCAATTTGCCAACCATCGTTTCAGGAGCTCAGATCATCAGAAAACTATATGAAAGAGGCAATACAGCTAAAGCAACATAAAAAAAATATAGAGCAACCAAATGCAGCTGCACACCTAAATATAAATATTTTTGCCTTTGCACCTGCAAAGCACAACTGTTATCAAGAAAATGTTGAAAACTGGAGGAGAATTCTCGAGGAGCTCAGTGCAAACATAACCCTTGATGGGAAGACCCGGAACATCCTTCAGTCTATGCGCGAGGTCTTATTAAGCTCCACAGATTATTTTTTGGGCAACATGGGTGCCTGCTTTTCTGAAACTGCATTCACAGTACCGTCAGGAGGTGTTTTTTCCAAGCAGCCTTAGCCCCAGGGGTAAAGTGTCATTGCTATATAAAGCAGATGCCCAGAAATGCAGGCAACCCAAATATGGGACCTTTTGTAACGTTGACGGCATTTGAACAGAAGCTAGGCTTGGTACTTCCATTCTTGGTGGCAGCTCTAGGTTCAAAGTGAATCTAGACTACTGTAAATCCTCTGAAGTAATTAAAAAGGAGAAAATCTCTGACTCCTAACTTGGTTAACATTCCCACCGAGGCTGGCAGTTAATCAGTCGCTTTACCAGAAGTCACCACAAAGCCCAGAAGATGTGTGTAAGTCTCATGAGCCCCTGCAATATTAACAGCCTAAGTACAACTGTAGGATTAATGGTAATAGAAGATCTCTTCACATCTTTATAAACTCCATGAGGAACAAAAAAATAGAAGGAAGCCTGCTCCTATGAAAATCAATGGATTTTTCTAGCAACTTTGCTAGAATAATCCCTGTTGCATTAAAATCCCAGTGATGCAACTCCTCTGTGCCCTTGAGAAACCCCATTCACTTTTAGCAGCTGAAGCATTCAAGATCTACAACATAAAGCAATTGGCTTTTGAATGCAGGTTGCTTCATTTTAAAACATTACTACTCTTTGATGTTTATCTGTTTAAGAGAGTTTATTGCAGCTAATTCACAGCAGGAGTGCCCTGTGGCATCTTCAAAAATTATATTAAAAATATAAAAGATAAGAAAGGAAAACATAATAATTATATAATCTAATTTTTTATGGCTACACAACAAAAATTAAATCCTAATTTTGTAATGTATATGCATAGAACTATTTCTGACACATACCAAAAGCATGAAGCCATCGTACACAGGCCTTTTTATTGGAAAGTCTGACAAACTGAAACAGCAAGAGGCCCAATACCATATTAGTTAGGTTTCAACTTTATTTAGAAAATGAGCTGCAAGGATAAGCCAGAAACATATGGATGGAAGGTCATTATCCCCAAACAGAGTCAATGCGCAAATGGCATTTTTTGATTTACTAGAAATAATACTACAACAACTGCTGCAGTCACACACCCCCCCCGCACCACTGACATTAAATTCATTCCTGACTAAAAATTGCACGTTTTTGTAATTGCGTGTTGTTCCATTGCCTTATGCCATCTGAGGGGTATCAGCCGCAACTGCGTGCCCAGGCCGAAAGTGCCATCTGAGCTTTTATGGGGTCCATCGGGCCATGGCAGTAACGTGCTTCACCCCAAGGGAACTTAACTTGAGGCGCTAGTGGTATGGACCGCTCTGCTGCACGTCCTGATTTGCTCAAGGCATGACTGAAGGTGGCCATAATACCCCTACAAATGTATTCCGAACCAAACCAAGCCATTCAGAGCTGAAAACTACCTTGTGCCAAGCCCAAGGTAATGTATACTTAATAAAACACAAACATCATTACCATGCTTTTATCTTTAACTGTACCTTTTGAAGGTAGAAACTTGAGGGCTACATCTTGAGTTTCTTCCTGAGTAACGAGTTTGGTCTAGCTTCAGTACAGATGAATTATGATCAAGCGATCTGTAATTCCAATTGCAAGCAGCAAAGAAAAGGTTGTAGATGGCAAAACTCAACAGAGAGCTGCTGTAAAAAGTCAAATACTTCTCTGAACAGCGCCTTCCACAGTAGCGGCACACAGAAGAATTGGAGGGAGGTACGCCATACCACTGTTAGGTTGCAAGCAGAATCAAAAATCTGTGGAATCGCATTGCAAAGAAGCTATCGCAAAGGAAAGCCTCAACTGACAGATCTTCCACTGAGTCATGCCTCTCAAAACAACCCCTCAGAAGAGTCCTTCTGAGATGCTTTCCAGAAATCTGTGGATTAGAGCGAATTTTCTTAAAGCCTTAAAGTTCTTTTGGGGTTGATGCCTTCACAATGCATCCCCAACCCAGTCCACATCCAACTGGAAGATCTGCATTCATGCTATTCCACGGGACTGGCAAACCTAAAGATAGAGAGTTCTTCCACCAAAGGGAAGAGTTTTAAGATTATCTATCCCAGATGCAGTGACGGGGGAAAAAGGGTAGTTCCAAGGATAAATCAGAACAGACATCCAAGGCCCTATTTGTGCTAAAACGAATGAGGATGGATTCACCAGACGTTCAAAGGTCAGCTCTGAGCTCCTCCTTTCACAGTCTGAGATCCACATGTTGGGACCAATACAAAAGTCTTCCCAGCCCAAGAAGAATTAAGAATAAAGACTAACACTGAGAAAATACAAACAAAATAAAAAATACTCTTCCACAATGACTGAAATTTCAGATAGCAAAGGTGATGTGTATCAACACCCCTGAATGTGCTGAAGTATATTCACTAGGAACCAAGTTCCTTGAAAACAGAGGCAAAACAACCTTGATTTAAACAGGTTGAGAACACTGGAGCCCACCTGAGAATCTGATATTTTCTTATTTGATAAACGGCCGAAAAAAACCCCAAAACTTTTGAGGATTTCTTCATTTGGAGGGAAACCGTGCCATGGACTTCATTACATTCTCAGCATGCCTTTTTCTTCCAGCACTGAAGACTTTTGATACGGTAAATCCTGCCTCCTAAACAGAAAAAGCCAACACAGACAGGTGCCTTTCAAAAGAGGGATGTACAGGTTGAGGACCCTTTGAGGAAAGAACCCTTGTGCTCCAGCTATCGCAGTCAACCCACCTGCCTCTTTTTGCTGTTAATATCTAGCATATCTCCAGACCAAGCAGAACTGAAATATTTTTCGAAGTCCCAGGTGTAAATCCTCTTCATTTTCACGGCCATAAACCAAAAATGAGACACTCTGCATTTCTAGACACACAGAAAAAACTGCTTGCAGACAAAAATTATCCCATGAATACCAAATTTTATGCCCAAATACTCCCTTCTCCAAAATTACGCACGCTGGGACAAAACAAAACAGCCTAAATGCTGTCTGAAACTCTGAGTAGTGTTTCCTACTGCACAGGCACCGCTGAAAGCCTAGAGCCAGCAAAAGGCAGGTGGTAGGCTTTGAGCTGGCTGACTACAGCCCTAACTGCACATTTAGCTCAACAAATCGACAAAAAGACATACTTGCTCTGCAGTTGGGATCTGCAAAGGCAATTTCATTTCCATTCCAGTCCCTGCAGCTGAGATACAGAGGCCTTTTGTTGTCCTCTGTCACCATTTTACTAACACCACATATATATATTGGCTTCGTTAGCTAGGGCTACTTCTGCACGGCGGTGTTGTTGACCGGAAATTTCTGAGAAAATGAGAATTAGGGAATTTACACACAAGCCTAGTTTATATGTACATATTTCCTCTGCTAAAAGCCAACCCAGACTTGAAAAAGAGAAACAAGTAAAATTGCATGTCTGCTACACTTGACATTGTCTCCTTAAGCAAAGGGGGGGAATAAAAAACGCCAAACATGTATTTGCCATTTTATGCAGCTTCTATTCCATTACCATCACTAAGGTACTCCTCACACATGAGAGAGGGAGGGAGGAGAGAGGAAAGAAAAGATTTAATAAATAACAGAGAGGAAAATCCTGATGACGTTAATCTCAACCACAGTAAAACAATAGTTTGAGACCACGCCAGGTCTCTCTCTCCAGTCTCAGGCTGAAGCCCAGCATCTAGTTCATTAAATAAAATATAACGGTGAATGAAAAAGAAAAATAATAAGAAAGATTGCATGAATAATAGAGAGAATCTGAGCACAAGTCCAACCAAATGATGTCAACTATTATTTAATTTTTACTTTGCTCTCTCAGAGGAAACACCAGAGAGAGCAGGGGGAGGGGGAGCCGGGGAGGTAGCGTGATAAGGAGAAAGAGGCAAGGATATCCCAGAGGGGTTTTGATAACATAATCACTAAAATAATACATATATTTTTAAAAGCCTCTCAACATTATTAATTCCCTTCCAAAGATAATACAATGGAGAGTCAGTGGGAAAAAAAAAGTAATGATCAGAATTGCAGGAACATTTACACTGAGCGGCTCCAGGCCATTATATCCCAAACACGCCTTCAGTCAGAGATGGAATTTGGCCCGGCGTGGACATTTGTTTATGTAATTATTATGTCTGATTAAACCTGTTCTTGACAAAATAAAGAGGGACATCAGTAGGTTAAGTCAGTCTTATCTAAAATTAATAGTGCTCAACCAGGGATTCACATTTGGATGTGAAAAAGATGCTACACCTTTTCTTCTGGCTTAGTAGGAAGCTAATCAGAACCATTGTGAGAAGTCTTCTACGCACACATCCACTGAGCTCTTTTCCAAACACCTGGAACAATTTTTAGTACATCTCCTCTTTCTACCAGATCTCAGGAAAACATTCCGGCTTTTGATCAAAACCACTAGAACTGAGACTTGTTTTGGAGACACTCAAAGACTCAGAAAATTTATCTGTCATAGACGGAGGAAATACCTCTCCAAAAGCTCAGAACGACAAAGTTTTGTCAGATACTGGCAGTAAGCGTATATTAAAAAAAAAAAAAAAAAAGTATTTAACAGTATTCGAGTAAAACACTTTGTATTTTCAGAATCCAGGTTGCTCAGGTTACGTAAATGTAATTATTACACTACCTTGATAATCAGTCATTTTTCTTAAACTTAACCCCAAAAGAAAACAAAAAAAGCACGATGATTGCTGTTATCTTCAATGATGCTGGATTTTCACCTCCAGACATGTAAAGGTCACTACAAAACCAAAATGTTACCAAGTGAGTCTTCAGTCCTAAGCGTTGAGGAAAAACCTCGGTCACCTTTGTTATCGTCCCGTGAATTCATGACAAATAAAGGCTTTTATGCTGACCTGAGGATGATTCTTGTAGAGCTGAATGGACAGTGGCAGGTGGGGGGGAAGCTGTCCATGACTATGCATTTAAATGCAGCAACGCAGATTTTTTTATTTTTTTTTGGCTGCCTTTGCTGTCATTTTGGGTTTTGATTTGACTGACCTTTTGTATCATCCATCCTCAATGCAATATACAAATGGAAATCGGATTTGAGTGCCTACTCATACACTCAAACGTTGATCCTTGGACATGGATAGCACAAGTTATCAAATATTGAAAGTATTATATTTTAAGTAAAATAAAAAAATATGTATCATGTCTATTTCCACCTGAAAATAGAATTGCAATATTCACAAGTTACATTTACTAGTTAGGAGAGCTGATTGTCCAACCAGGCAGCAGGCTAAAAAAGACTAACAAAGATGAAATATGAATTGCAAATCGTGAGTGCACAAAACCAAGTATTTATGAACAATCTTCAAACAATGAATTATTAATTGAAGAACTTTGTGAGTAACTTCCTATAGCAAATAAATCAGAGAATTCTGCAATCTGCACAAACAATTTATTGAATAAATTATTCATTGCACATCAACTATTCACTCAGATCTGGATCTTCCACTTCAGGTTTCTCTTTTGGTTAATCACTATGAAGATTACACTCCGCCTAATTTTATTGCCCCAGTGTAAATTAAAATGTATCAGTTAACTACAGTTTTATTAGAAGTAGTGAAGCACAGGACAGAAAGAGATTGAGGTCATTTAAACCATAATCCAATCCAAATTTGTTCTACCATAAAGTGAAACTTGGGGTACTTTAGAAGCACAGTGACATGTGAGAGGGATTTCAGAAACCTACAATTAATGGACCGCCGCAGAAAATTTAAATATAACTGCGTACATTTACAACACTTACTCGTGGAAACAAATGCAAAACAGATTTGGGAACAAAAATCAGCTTTTTATTCTCTTTAAAAGCTGGGATAAGAAAGAGGTGGTTTGTGTTGTTTTGTTTAGCATGCCCTACAAGGCTTGCCCTCCCCTCCAAGATTTTCTGCGTGAACTTGGCAACTTAGAGCTCATTTGTTCCCATCTTGCCTCAGTTGCCCAGGTCTGTAATGAAGATAATTTCTCTGGGCTGGAGAATAAACACAGTAGGTTGATCTGGGTTTAAGATGGACAGTAAGCAGTGAGATGGCAAGCCAGGGTAAGGGACTCTGACTTCTAGGAATGAGCAGCAGGGTTATAAAACAAGATTACAAATAGCAGCAAAAGGGCTTTTCCCTGCCCTTCTTGGTAAGCCCACACCTTCTGTCTTTGCAGCTAACATTTATGATTACCACACTGGTTTAGAAATACCACTTTAAGCTACAGCGAACTCTCAATATGTTGGATGACAACACAGTGGAATAATCCAGAAAAAGGAGAATAGGGTTAACTGCATGATCCATTATTTGGGACATACGACGAGTACGCATCGGAGAAAGAACATCCGCGACGTTGCTGACTATGGGGCACGGGGATCCCTGAACACGCACCAAACCCACCCCAGGGAGCACGGCAACCCGCAAAACATGGCTCTGCTGCTTCCAGACCGCAGGCGGGGAAAGAATCTATGTCTATGCTCACAACGTAACTGGCATTCCCAATAATCAAGGGTCGACTGTCAATTTTTTTTAATTTGTTCTTTTTTTAATAACAAACTAGTGTATTTGGCGTGGCTCTTTCCCAATACAGCCATTTCTCACTCGGCAAGAAAATGTTTTACAAACGTAAACAGGGTAGCAAAGCTCTGCAAGAATTCCTCTACAAAGGAACATTTTTCCTTTTTCTAACCTAAAGAATACTTTCTGATGAGCGTCCTCCCAGAAACTTGGTACTATTTTGAATGCCACAAAAAGCCAGTAAAATGTATCAGACTGGGGATGGCTGTTTAAATTAAACTGATGTAGGAGAAGGATATGATATTCAGATATTCTGAACTGAAGGCGGCAGATATTGCAGCCATTCCGTAAAACTTCAGTAGTACCTGCTGAGTCACTACGCTAGTTAAAATTTACAGACTATATATTTGAAGATAGTATTTTCTTACAATTCAAATCCAGTGGCATCACACACACACACACGCCATCTTATCTTAAGTTGGTAAAATTTAACATTTTTTTCCAGCTATAGTGAAGTTCATGCAATAAACGTTACCGAAAAGAGAGCTTTCAAAAACTAAACTAACACAGAGATTTGGGTGTGTATTTTTGCCCCGCTGGGTCTTCCCACTCCCCTCCTATTTTTCTGCTTTCCTCCTTCTCTCCCCCTTCTTCCTTCATGGTTTTTTAGCATCCCCTTTCATTCTTCCTTTGGTTTTGGCATCACTACGTCCTCTCTGCTTTTCCCCCCCACACCTTCTCCTTAACGCCCAAAGCCAAATGTGAAGAGAATACCGTTTATATGGAAATCACACTTTCCAATATACAGCATTTGCCCAAAAAGCATTTGCCCATTTCTAGCTGCTCCAGGAGAGCGCAATCTGCATCTCCCCTGCCCACAGCAGCCAGAGGAAAGGCTGCAGGCAGGAGCTGCATCCTTCCCCCAGGTACTTAGTGCCAAACTTCTAACGAAGACCAGCATTTTCGGAAGTGCTGTAGGCAGTCAGCTACTAATAAGTGATATTTCTGACACCAGCAAGACATAGGAACGGGTGCACAAAGTCATTTCCTTTATACCTTCAGATTATTCTAGTAATCAGAGGAAGGAGTTTAATGATGTTGATTATTATTATTATTTACTGAACAACAACATGCTCAGCCATGTACAAAACAGAGCATGTGCTTACAATGTCAACTAGATGGGTCACGCAGTTTAGACACATAACGCCAAATCCCATTAACATTTAATATGGTAACATTTACACAAACAACACGTGAACGTGAAATTCAGCTGGGCAAACCCCTTCCATTTAAGGACAAACGCACTCACGTCCCCCTCTCCTAAATTCCTGCACCAGGTGGCACTGCAAATTTTTATTTCAAAGCCTGTTTCCTTCCCCATAGAGTAAGCTGGGTAAAGAGAAAAAAAATACCTTCTGTTATTACCCTGATGTTGTCATATCATCTTTTCTGGACCCAACGTTTATGCTGGCCCGTTGGTTGAGTAGGGGAGAACGACGGTGCCCTTTCTTCTGTTGGATTATCTATAAATACAGCATCAGGCAGTGCTCCAGCTTCGCTTGAAGCTGGAGGATGATTTTGGCCCTTGAGGTGTCCAGGCACTGTGGGGTTTAATAACGTAATTCCCCGTCAGCAGCACAGAGAAGCGCATCCAAGAGGGGTTCCAGGAAACCAATGCCATGGGATGGCTCCTTTCTGCTTCATATAGCAAGACAAAACTTCTCGGAACCATCCTCTCTTACAGGAAGGGGCATGGTGAGGTAGAGATGTGAGGAAGGCACAGGGTTAACGAAGCCAGGGCTGAAGGAGCACCTGCAGGGTGGTCACGGCCCAGCCAGGGGAAAGCAGGAGGTAGGGGCACCCGTCCGTGCTCGCGGCTCTGCCCCCCCCCGCCTCCAACCGCAGAGACGCGGAGCGGTGATAGACCGCCAGACGGACGGCTGCCCACCGTGCCCCCTGCCTTCAGCCCCAGCCCTCACCCTGAGCATCCTCCTTACAGCTCTGGACACACATCCCTCGTCAGCCGATACAAACCAACAGCCGAGGGAAGCTTGAAGTTGTGACTTATGGAAATGCTAAAGCTTCACAGGCAGGTGGCAACCAACAAGAAGTCATCAAAACACTATTTCTTAATCTCACTTTATCAAAAAAAAAACCCAAAAAACAAAAAACAAACCACCAAAAATCCTACAATCCAAATCTGATTACTTTCCTTAGATTCCACCTCTGCATTCACGAACTCTTGGGGCTAGCAATGCTGTTCCGGCACAAAGCACCCTCCAGTCCCAGCATACATGAATGACTGCTGTTCTCCATTTCATTAATCAGCGATGGCTATTCTAATAAGCACAAGTGTCTATTTCCAGCAAAACCTTTCTTGACCCACCTAGACAAATGATGTTTAAACCATTATTTGCCCAAATTAGCTTAAATATATTATAGGGGCAAACGTAAAGCAAACTGTAAACTCAGTTTGATAACAAAAACTAGAAAGCGGGGTTTTAGCTATATTGCTGCTAATTCTGTTTGGCCCTCAGAACATACTACTCAGTAACCCGTGATTTTTAACTAAGGCTTTTAAAAGTAGTATTTATACTAGATCATATTATGATCTCGCTACAGGTTTCCCCAAGAATTATTAATTTTACTGAAGTCAGTGGAGGTAACTCTGGATTTATACCAGTACAATAGTGGTCACGGTCTGCTCACTGGCTCTTAGGGTTTTGGTTTGGTTTAAACAGTAGAGTATGAAAATTTTCATTAGTCATCATGAGAGAATGAGCTGACATAAGTGTCTTCCGAGAGTGCGTACACATGGAAATAAGTATGCCATAAATCTGGGAAATGCAGTACAACATATCTGAGAATATATAAAAAAAAAAACAAACAAAACAAACAAGCAAACCTTCTTGCATCGATTTGCAAACACGATTCCTTATCGTATACTTTTATTTCACTACCTTCATCTAACAGCATTAGATAAAAATCATATATTGCTATGTATGTATAGCGCTGGGAAGGCACACGGCATCCAGCAATTTAAGGCTCATTGTAATTGCCAGCACCTCCGAATAATCCACTCAATCACATCATGCTGAGGACACAAGGAACAGAGATATCCCCCGAAACCCGTTCGGATATATTCGCCATACAGTTCCCCAAAGAAGCTGGCACCCGCGGGTGCCGCCGGCCGCCCAGCGCGGGCCCAAGGGGCCCCTCGGCAAGGCAGGGTCCTACTCCAACGACTCGCTGCTCTCGGCAGCTGCTCCAGCACCAGCCCTTCCGCGGCCGACAGCCAGCCTCCGGGATTCCGGCATCCCCTGGGAGCAGCGCGGCACGCAAACGCCTATTTGCTATTGCCCTGCTTAAAGCTTTCGCGTCGCTGAGTGCACTTCGCTACTGTACCCCAACACAGGAAGGTTAACTCGGAGCACTTACTTATTTTTTTTTAATGGAAAAAAAAACCCACCAGAATTCAATGTTTTATTCAGTTCTATTATTATACACACCCTAACTAATCTTAATCTCAAAGTCCTGCATACAGAATACACTTCATTTATTCTTTTCAGTGCCTACCACATCACTTCTACCTCTGTCCTAGGTTTTATCAGGTGGGCTAAGCAAAAAACAAGGAAAGGACAACCTTGTTGGGAGCCACCTCCCTCCCGACTCGAGTGCCCTGTCGAATATCCTCTCACCTCACATCTCTTTGTTGCAGCTGCAAATGGTTTTCATGCTTATGCTGCTGGCAGAACAGCAAAAAGGATACTTGCTACAGTTACACGGAATGCATTAATTTTTTTCACCTCAATAATAATTTTTATTTTTAAAACCTGAATTGTCCTTTCAGTTTTCCACGGGAACTTAAAACTAGTAAAGCCAGGCTTAGAATAAATAGCTTGCATTTGCTATCCAGATTTAATTTCTGCTTGTTTCACAGGATGGGTTAATTTGCCATAAAACTTTAACCACTGCTGATACCGGATTCCAGCATACATAGTTCCCTACAGAATTTTATTGCCCTTAATATAATAAAATGTAGTTTAACCATCACTACTAATTTTAGAATTAACTACTACAAACCTGACTAAACGGCCTTTTTTAATCCCATACGCGTTATCTGATCATTATTCATCTGAACCCACCTTCTTTCTGCAGCTAAAAGTTCAGCAAGAGGTTCAACAGAAGTTTTAGAGCAAATGGAATTCAGTACTGGCTACGAAGGGCACGTCAGCACAGAAAAGCTTCGGGAGGAAGGATATCTGAGAGATTCCCGCAGGAGGAGTGTTGCAAATCCAACACTGCTGCAATGCAAAATACCCACAAATTCTTGCTAAATAGGGATAAGATTAACTATGTAGACTAAGCATAATCTTGCTACTCATCAGTTTTCAGTTATAATATATTAACACAACAGTCAATGCTATAAACTAAACCTCTGTGAGAGGTAGAAAACACATAACTTCTGGCACTGACGGCACTTAAGAAAGTGATACCCACTAGTCTACAAAATAGATCTTTTGAAAGCCAGGTGAGACACAGCAGCAAATATTTTCATGCCTTCCCAGGCATTTCTTTTTGGCAGCAACAAAACCAAATGACCCCTCAGTATTCTCTTCTTTTGGATAAGCACATAAAAAGGAAGATGTTGTTTATTGAAAAGGTAATGTTGTAATATTACAGTAGGTTTATCTGCTTGCAGGATCAAAGAAAAGAAAGAATAATTTAATTAAAAATAACCAAACATTTTTGGGCATTGTCTGCCTCCAGAACCGATTAGAAATCACATTAATTCACACTTGGTACTGCCAGTGCCACGCGGCATGGAATGCCACAGGCACTGACATAGGCACTCGCAGCGTGGATCCGGTGATGAATAAAACCTCAGGCTAATCTCACTGTCTAAATGGATGGCTTTATCTTGGGACAGGTATTAAACAATGAAAGCTCCTAAAAATTAGCAGGTACTCTTAAAACCCACCAGCTTTAGTAATGCACCCTGCCTAACTTTGCACTCTCCGTACTGCGGCGAGACTAGATTACAAACCCGAAGTAGAGATGAAATGACGCAACCTTAAACCCCACATCCCTCATCGCAAGTCCCAGAGTTTAGTTCTGAGAGAGCCACTTCGCGGCTGGGGAAGGAAGCCGGGCTGGTGGTCAATCCAACCGCCACACGGCCGTTTTGCATTCGACAGACGTGCCAAACCACCCCCTTCGGAGGCCGCGGCGGGGCTGCGCCGGCGGCTCGCGCCAAGGGCTTGAACCGACACCCCCAACGAGAAGGTTGCTCCGACACGCGGCATCTTCTCTGGCTTCGGTTTGCCTGGGTTTCCCACCACAAAACGTTCCAAGCCTGCCTCGACTCCCCAAAGCACATCCCTCTCTCTCCCACTTTTAATCTGGGAAACACCCTCAAGTTGCCTGCACAACCCTCCACCAAACACTCTTTTGTTTTCCCCTTCCCTCGCTCCGCTCAGTAAAGCTGGCTTTTGGCATATTAAAGCTTAATTTGTTTAAGAACAAACAGTCGGGGGCCTGCATCTCACAGACGAGAGTGACAGATCACACGAGGAGACCAAAGACTTCAGGGGCTGAAGATTTGGCAGGTCTGTGTCTCAGCGGAGATGCGGAGCTCATTGTCGTGTTTCCAAAAGGCATTACGCAGGGCTCCAAGGTGGAGCTGTTTACCAATACCGTGATCTCTCCCCAGATGCAGTTGCTACTGCAGCTAATTAAGAGAACAATTAAGACTAAAGCAATCAGTCAAGTACACAGATCCGAGTCATTTTCTCCACTCTCCGACGCTGCGCTGGCTCCCAGAGGGCTAAACCTTATTCACTCATTCAGAAAATGACAGGAAGAAGCTATTAAATATCTGAAAACCATAAAAATGCAATCATACTGTTCCTGAGCTAAGCCACTCACCAGAGACCAATGCCAGGCAACTTAAGAAACTTGCTGGCCCCCAGAATTCACATACTTACAAATAAGAAAATTAATCAAAAGCAGTTCAGATCAAAATTTAATTAAAAAGAAAAGGATTGCAGAAGACTTCCTGAGATTTCTCTGTTTTATGTTTATGACTGATCAATATTATGTGTTATCAGCTCAGTGTATGACAAATTCCACTGGGCATCTTTAAAGAGGAAGTAACAGATTAAATATTGAGCTAAACAATTTAATCTCTGCTTTAAAAGGTTTTCAGATATTTGTAAAGGTAAATCCTATTACAGTATAAATGTCTCCATGTGCTAGTGCTGTAGGCTCGTCACGGAGGAATTTGTAAACACCAGGAGACAGGCCCTCATTAAATATAAATTTCCTTCTTTTGTAGAACTATTGATGAAAAAAGAGAAAGCATTTATGTTTTCAACAGAGGGGGAAGGTCGTCTTAGGAGTGAGATTTAAATGTATCTATAGGTGCAAGTGAATATGTAGCAAACTTCAAGAATTGGCAATGCCAACCGGCTCCCTAAATCCATTTCGACAAAACCCAAAGACACTGATCCTTCACACCTCACAGTGACGGCGAGAAAGACCCATCTATTGGAAATAAAAACATGGTCAACTGTGCCAAGCACATACAAAAGCACATACAGAGAGTCACGTATGATAAAGAAACAAATAAAGGGAAAGGCTAAATCAAAAACATACTGCATGTCTAGCTGTTATATACATACACCATATATATATATACACATGCATGCATACATTAAATATGGTATGTCATACACACATAGGTCATACTGACAATACAGATGTTAAAACCGAGTAACATTAGGACATTAGGAAAAATTTCTTCACCAAAAGGGTTGTCAAACACTGGAACAGGCTGCCCAGGGAAGTGGTGGAGTCACCATCCCTGGAGGCGTTCAAAAAACGTGTGGATGTGGTGCTTTGGGACATGGTTTAGTGGGCATGGTGGTGTTGGGTCGACGGTTGGACTTGATGATCTTAGAGGTCTTTTCCAACCTTAATGATTCTATTCTATGATTCTATGATAGCACCACGGAAGCACAACAAACATGCACGCTCAGCTGCAGTGCCGAGGTGTAGAAGGTGCACAAGGCCTCCAGAAGCACTGTAGCACCCCATCCCCTCTTCACGGGGGGAACGGCTTACCCCCAGCACCACAGGCTCTCTGAGGTGCGCCGACCAACATCTGTCCCCCAACATCTGCACAGGTGTGTCATCACTGGGACTTAGAGCACACACGCAGCGGCGGGAAGAGTTATTTCGACCATTGCTGCGGCTTCTCAGGTAACCTTCAACCTAGGACGCAGCACAGAACCCATGCTTATCAATCTGTATTCCCCTGCCTCAAGTATCAAACCCATCTCTAATAAATAAATGTCAATCAAGTAAGCGATCGGCAGGAACACCACCAACCCACCGAAAGAGCTTACTCACGTATTTTACCACCTGGGACGGCCCCACCACACCACTGGTGGAGCACCAGGACGAGCCAGCCTCCTGCATCCATCCACCCAGAGCCCTACAGGCAGCTTTTCTGTTTCTGAGCCAGCGGCTTTCTTCATTTTACATTTGGGAATTAGCTTCATTTTTTTCCAATGTTATGTGAAAAGGGATTAAAGTAATTAGAAGCTTCACATGGTCCCCGCTCCTATTCCCCCTTTCCCCCCCAACCATTAACCAGCTCTATGCAATTTCTGCCCAAGCCAGATAAAGAGGGAGAGGAGGAGAAGAAATGTTTTGAACATTTAGAGGAATTTGGCATTTTGTTATGGAAGGCCGGGTGACCTAAGAAGCAGAAATACAAAACCGATCCAAACAAATCTATCGTATATAATGTCACTGTGACAAATAAGAACATGAATAAAACAGGACAATCTTTCTATCAGATGAGAACAAAATGACAGTAATAAGGCACCTAAGGTTTCTCAGTCAAAACTAAATAAACTCCAAGGGCTAAATTTCAAAAACAAATGTGCTTTAAGTTACAGGAAACTTCTTTAGTTCAAAAGTACACATTCATAATACACAGGTATTACTGATTTCTGTAAATAGAATCACTAATATTTCAAAATAACGGCTTTGTTTCAGAACAAGCCTACATACAAATGTAAAAGCATTCAACTTCATTCTTCCAATTCCCACTTTCCTGACATGTCGAGATTTGGAAAGAGAGATGAAATTTTGTCATGAAGGCAGTGACCAGGAAGGTCAGTCTTTTCCAAGCCTGAATTAGGGGATGCCAAATGAACTTCAAAGGGAGTGATCTAAGACAAAAGGGAGATGCTTACCTTCATGGAAGTCCTGCCCCAGGACAGCATCAACGCTAACAGCCAAAAATAGGAATGGAAAAGTTAGCGGGGAGGGGGGGGACAGGGGAACAAAAACTCCCCGGCAGCAAATTTTAAGAAAAAGCTAGCACTTCAGGAAGCCCCATGGCAACACACTTCTGTAGGCTACGAGAACATTTATAGGAAATAGCGGCTCACCCAGGGCTTATACCCTGCCCTGCCGTACGCTATCGCCCGCTGCCGGAGACCTGAGACTGCGCTGGGTGGGACTGAACTATGGCCTTGCCCGACCACTCTGTTTTATATAATTGATCTCTAGAAAATTATCACTATTGGGCATCTGCCTTCTAACTGCTGTTTACCCTTAGATTCCCACATCACCTTAACATCAGGATCCAGAGGTTTGGGGGCCTTCGTTACGTATTTTCATGAGTAGTGAAAAAAGGAAAAAAATCCACGGCCCTATGCAATTGCGTTTCATTACCAATCAACCAGCGCAGTGAGAAACAAGGGGTTTTTTTAACCCTGTGTTGGATGAAATCGTCACTGCGCCTAACTAATCATAGTGTTACTACCAACAGCCTCTCAACCAAAATACGCATTTAACATCTGGGGTAAGACCCAAGTACCCCTTTGTTCAAAGGCGCGCTCCACCCTCCCCTGACAACTGTCGCTGAACCCGAGCAATGCCTACAAGACAAAAATCAATGGGACCCCTTGCAAGCACAGAGGTCTGCCCACACGCAGCTGGTAAACCTCTGCAGCCAGCCGCTCCGTGCAAGCTTTTACAGAGATTTGCCTTGACAGGAACGTGTATGGGAGCTGCCACGAACAGAATGGGCTCAAGCATCTTTGTCAAGACTAAAGTCGGGGCTGAATCGGGACCATTACCTTCATATCCTCTATGTGCACACACGGACTGCCTGTCCTTATGAACCTACCTTCATAAGACACTTAAGTAAATATTGAACAGATAAGCAGTGGTATAGACGGGAAACCTGAGTGACAGAGGACTTGGGCGCTGTGAAAATGTAGATCTGGAAGAAGCAGATACTATACAGGATCATCACCTTCCTCAGTTTGCTTCCCCCCAAATTATCTTGTTCCTAGCTTTTTCAAGATTTCTCACTCGCAAGCTGCTGAGCAGCGCACCATTGCGCTTTACAAAGCAAATGCACAAAAACGTGAGTCTACTCCTACATTTAAAAAGGCAGGTACTCTGCGTGCTGCTTGTGCAAAATAGAACAGAAAGTATCATTAATACGTTCAGTACAGCATTCGAGGACATACCAGGACTAATCTGCCTGGAATCCCAAGAATAAAGGGGAGTTCACCCTTTAAATGAAAACCATCTCGTCTCCTTTGTTGCTTTAAAAGTGTTTGTTAAAAAGCCAATTCCTTGATATAGTGCCATATTGTGCTATTGATTATTAGGCGGAACCTCCCACCCCCTTCCAGCTGAAATTTTGCAGGAGTTCTGCTTTATAATCAATAGCATGCTCTGCACTCCATGGACTTGACAGTGCAGCCGCTCTCCTCCAACGCCCCCAAGGACAGCTGCAAAAAATGAGAAGGCTACCTCCCAGAGCTATCTAAGGACCAGATCCGAACTTCATTGAATTCTATGGAAAAATTCCCACTGACTTCAAGGAGCTTTGGATCAACCCCCTGCAGAAGAACACTTTTTAAAACAAACATTAGAGAAAAAAAAAAATCATTAGGACTAGAAAGCCTTTCATATTATCTACTGGATACATTTTAAAGCAAGAGGGTGGGAATGTGCTCTTTTCTCCTTATGAATGTGTAACTCCCGTTAATGTCAGGGAGAAGTCGTGCAATTACGAGGTTGCAAAGGTTGAAAGAGAAAAAGAAATATGGCCCAATATCTACAAAACCAACCTCTGTCTAGACCTGTATTCCATTAGGAAGTTTTAAAAGACATGAGTTAGCCACACAAAATTTTAAAAATCTCTTTAGAAAAAAAAAAAAAAAACCTCTAGATTTGTAAAGCACTTTGACAGTGAGTATAATCATATAAGCGTCTAAAATACAAAGAAGAAAAGGAAAAAGTTATAAAAAACCAAATGACATTCTACATGAGTTTTTGATGAAAACGTAATACTGTGAAGGTTTAAATATGATTAGCAGAAACATTCAGTTTGTTTCCTCTTCTCCGTGCAACACATGCACGGGGGCAGTGTAGGAATAATTCCTGTTTTTTTGCCTCTCCAAATATACTTCCACCTGGGACCAGATCAGGCCGAGCTCCCAGGCAGGTACATATACTACACCCTTTAAAAGTGTGCAACCAGAATCGTTCCCAAAATGCAACGTTTCCCCCTGCCCTCAAAGGGATGACACCCAGGGCTGAGCCTGTGTTCGCGTGAAACCGGTAAACCCCTGACAGGCTGTTATTTCTAGGATCAGGGTCTGAGATTTACCGTACGTCTTTGCCAGTTCCTGGACAGTTGCTTCGCAGCAAGACAGAGGTTCTCCCCTTGGTAATCCCTCTACAAAAGTACCACTCTCCTGAAGAGATGTGTACGCATTTGCTAGGCTCGGCTTATTCTCTTAATCTCAGCTTTTAAGTTGCCCTGCAGTTTGCTCACGGGAAGGTGCTCGAGCTTGGTCGTGAATGTTGACTCCGGCTTGCAGGGGACACGGACAGAGAAGTGACACTGCCGGGACTACGAGGCGGGTGGGCTTCAAGGCAGATATGGCTCAAGATCCAACTGGGCGCAGGTACGAACTAACCAACTGACTCACCTGAACCAAGCTCCGGGCTGTGAGAAGGTTCTGCAGAGGCAACGTCCTCTGATTCTCCCCTTCATTCAATGATCTCCATGATCTAACCTTGCAGATTTAACTACAGCTACATGAATATGAAAGAAAGTTTTAAAATGCATCAGTTCAGGGTGATCAGAAATCAAATTTCCTTTTCTCAGCAAAAATGAATAAATAAGAGAAATCTTTTTTTGGGGTAGAATGAAAGTGTCATGTTGCTCCAAAAGTATTTTAAAAACAATATATTATTTAAGAATGAAAAACATTATTAAAAGTAAAGAAAGAAAGTTTCATTTAGATACATATTAAAGCATTTCCTTTAAACTTCTCTGAGATTTTGTCCTTCTGCTCAGCCCAAACTACCATCTGAATTTCATCCAGACTTGCAAATAATTTCAATAACCACAAAACTGGATTACCATTTCTCTTTTGGGATAGTTGAGAATAATCTTGGTTGAAAAATAAATAATTCTAACCGGAACAGCAAGAAAGAATAAGTCAAGATGCTTGGCACTGAAGTCACTGCATGGGACATTTTAGTTGCCTTTTTGAGTATGTATTTGTGCACACACGTATGTTTTGGTTCTGGGAATTCAGACAGAATCCTTTCAACTCTCTAGCTTCCAACAATTTGTGACAAACATAACAATATTTAAGGACAGGAATATTTCTTTTAATATAATTACTTAATGACACTAGCAAAACGATCAAAGAAGTTCCAGAAGCTGGAAATTCATTCCAATACATAAAAATAATTGGGCTAAAGAGTCATGTTTTAGCACTTTCTTCTCAGTTGTGCCCCAGAGATTCGCTCACAGCCCACAACAATTTCAAAACCATACTTCTGGGGAATAGTACGATATAACCATAAAATTACACTTGAGATAAGATTTAATTATCATTCTCACCTTTCCGACACCCATCAAGAAGTAATCCTTAAAAGCCTTGCAAGCAAGAATATTACAATTAAAATGATAGCGTGCAACAATGATATTAAAAGAAAGACAAACTGCTATATAGGTTTTACAGGAGCTTAAGTTCAACAGCTTTATTCAAAAATATTACAAGTGGTACTGTCTGATGGATTTTAGATATTCACTTTGGGCCAGAGGATGTTCGAGCAAAATAAAACAAACTGACATTACACCCTAAGAGATCTTTCCATTTACTTGAGAGATGAGGCTGGAGAAAGCTGCCGTAACTACAGCTGGTGGACCATCACAGAGGAAGAATCCTGTTCTCAGGCGGTTTCATTTCAGTGCTGTTGGACTGACAATGCAAACAAATACCACTGTTGGAACAGCGCTACTCCAGGGTACTACCTCCCACCTTCTCCCTTTCTTCCTTCTCCTTCTTCCCCTCTCCTCCACGCTCAGAAGCCGACTGGCGGGACACTAGGAAACAGGAGGCTGAACCACTCTGAACTGCAAGATCAAACCCACCAGGCTCTAATTTATGTTCCTAAGAAGTCAGTACTTCTTAGGGTGGGTAATTTTCTTCTGGCAGTTGACTGCCTGAAGCGTGCGGAGACCCGCTCACCTTATTATGGGCAGATTTGGAAAGATAAGACAGGTTGCTGGGGAATCCCTTAAAACAAATATATTTGGGTTCCCTGAACCAAAGGCTAACTAACAATTTTCATTAAACTGGAAATGAACAGGGGGCAGGGGGAGAGAAAGGAATAGGTAGGTCTTGCTTTTTAACCAAAGGACGCAATCTCTTCGTAAATATTCTCAGAAACGCTCCCAAAAAGAAAGGCTGATCCTTCATTAATGCTTATGTATGGGAAGGAAGAGTGGGCTTTCCCTTGGTGCCCAGACCTTAAGTAGAAGGGAAAGAGCATCTTCCAATTAGATAAGCAACCAGCAAAAGGTGTACTTCACTGTATATTGCCAATGAATTCAGCAGGCCAGTCAAACCAAGGTTTCTTTCTCTCTTTCCAGAGAGAAGAAAAACCAAAACACCACCATTAAGTTTTTAATATCCTTCTAAACAGAAACTTTCTTTTTATTGTTTCTCAGACCCAAATCCAGCTTGTACTGCTTTTAACTCTTATGCAGAAGGTGAGACTATTTATTGAATTCAGAAGTCAAATCACTGCAAAGAACATTTTACATTAAAGCCAATCACCACATCCTTCTGAAGCAACACGAATGCCTTCGAGGGAAGATGGAAAATGTAAATCACTGGAAACCCTGAATACCCAATAAATCACTGGCAAGCAGGCCTGGGTTTCAGCACCGAACAGAAGTAAAGCAAAAGAGTTCCAGAGTCCAGCAAAGACGGAAAGAAAGCATTCATTGTATTGGGAATGTTACGTGATCCGTATCGGACCTTTGTGCACCATGCTGGGACGAAGAATTTACACGGATGCAAGGAAGTGGGAGGTGTTAAGAAGGGAATGGCATTAGAGTTTATACAAGTGTTACCAATGTTAGAATAATGTTTATCAGTTTACAGTATTTGACTTAGCATAGCTCAAGGGAGGAGTGAGAGATAACAACAGTCCAAAACACGTTCCTTTACCTGAGAAGCCGGAAGGAGGTCTAAATTCTCCAGTTGAAAGGAAGCCCAATTAACTTTATCTTGTATATCTGAGCTCCAGCTGGAGAGACGAGTTCACTGAGGGTTATAATAATAATAACGCATGTGTAAACATTTTGACTACTGCATATACTGAAACACGGGAGAAGGAATAGTGTGTTGTGGAGAAGGTTTATTGCATCAACTCCTATTCAGCACAATTCTTTGGAAGACGCTTAAAGTCAGGCACACACTTAACCACTTCTAAGATAGGAAGCCAAGCAGTTCAGCTAAGCTTACTTCAGCTAAGTTTGGAGCTAAGCTGCAAAAGACTTGGCTAACCCACCTGTACTACTTTTCTGAAATCATAGAATCATAGAATCATTAAGGTTGGAAAAGACCTCTAAGATCATCAAGTCCAACCATCAACCCAGTACCCATGCCCACTAAACCAAGTCCCGAAGCGCCACATCCACACGTTTTTTGAACACCTCCAGGGATGGTGACTCCACCACTTCCCTGGGCAGCCTGTTCCAGTGCTTGACAACCCTTTCGGTGAAGAAATTTTTCCTAATATCCAATCTAAACCTCCCCTGGCACAACGTGAAGCCATTTCCTCTCATCCTATCACTTGTTACTTGGGAGAAGAAACCGACATCCACCTCTCTACAGTCTCCTTTCAGGTAGTTGTAGAGAGCGATAAGGTCTCCCCTCAGCTTCCTCAACAGGGAGGGGCTGATTTATATCAACCCAAGAGCTAACTGTCCACGATTCATTCCCCTACATCAGCACAAAGTAGGAACAGAGCAGAAACAAAATATTCAGCTTCTGGAGAAGCTGCTCAACAACAACCCCTGTGATGAACAGTTAAGGGAAAGAATGGCAAATACTTGGCTAACTCCAAAAATTAGTTGCTTGAAGTGGACACACACATGAGGATGAATGAAACTTGGATTAAGCCACCTACTTCGTGACAGCAGGGTCACAGGTATTCATAAAAGGCTCAGTCATCTGCCATCCACCACAGCCAGAAAGGTAAATTTCACCCCCACACACTTGCAGATGGAGCAATTATTTCTACGCAAAATAGAACAGGCTGTGACTCTTCAATCTGGCACGAGAAATTACTTTGGACATGATAAAAGCCTAAACAACTGCACATAGCCTCAGGAGGACAGAAGGGAGGGACTGTTAACCACATCTTCCAATGCTAGAGCAAAGGGTCATCAAACGGAGCTTGTGGGTGCAAAATTCAAAGTAAACCAAGGAAGGTCTAACACCTCCGTTGTACGAAGAGCCACCTGGAGAACTCCTTAGCAAAGGATGCTAGGACTACAAAATATTTACAAGAGTTCAAAGTAAAACCTATGCAAATACCTAGAAGAGATCTGCCGGGGATTAATGACGAGACGTACCACACAAGGTGCAGGAAATCCCTTGGTTGGAAAGCACTAGAGGACTGGGAGAGTGTTGGAAAGGAAGTATCATACATGCTTAATCTTCTCCAAGCATCCGTTTACAGCTATCATTGGGAACAGGATGCTGGATTTGCTGAACCTTTGGTCTGAAGAAGTACAGCGGCTTTTATTCTGTTGGTATTTCTGTTGAGATTCTGATCATTACTTAGTTTATCTTTAAATACGAAAATACAGAGACAGAAAGCTAAAAACTGGAGAAAGATAGTAGATGGTGAACAACACCCAACAAAAAGGAGCAGAGGACATTAACATTTAACACGGAGCCATTACAGGTAAGTAATTTAATTGAAAAGATGGTGAGGGTCCCAGTAGTAATTTTAATGTGTGCTATGCACTGCTGAGGTTAACAGGAATTGCAAATATTCACATAGGACTGTTGGCCCCGAGCCTACTTTAATCACTGAGAGTTAGCACCGAGTCCACAGCAATCAGAATTTAGGTCTTTGGTCATCAGAGCTGCTGCAGAGAAGCTTGGGAGCTACTGAATCTACAAATCTAGGAGAGGCATTAACGTGAGAATTATCATATTTTCCTGCACTCCAAATCAGCCACTCTCCTTTAAAAGTACTGTTCCACGAAAAGAAGTACTCACCTTTGGGTTAAACCAGCTATGGGGAAACAGATGCAATAGGACTATTCTGAGACAGGTGTTCTGAGACATTTGTATGCCAAATAGGTCATTTATATGGCCCACAAAACTTCAGAATCAAAGTTTAGTAGTTTTGCTTTCAGACACATAATCTTTGGATTATGCATGTGAAAATGTGGTGTAATATCTACCTGACCGGCAAATTCATCCCTGCTGTAAATCTTTGAATCAAGGATTATTTTCCACCCTGCTACAGACATAACTTTATGGCCAGAAAACAAATCTGGCAGAGGTTCACTTGCCAACTGATCTTAAAAAGTTCCATTTCTTTGATTAAACACATCTATTTCTGCAGAGTTCAGTAAATGCCTGAACGGAACATGTGACGAGCTGTTGGCAGTGTATTTATTTCTACAACACTCTGTAAATCTTCTTGTCTAGGCTGCCTCCATCCTCCCATTTTCTTGTCTCTATTACTGTTCTTCATCGCAAGCCTGTGCCCTTCTCAGGCACTTGGACATTTGGTGGCTGCTTACAGACCTGCGGCTGATGCCCTTGACTGCTACGTGAGATGTGCAACGATCGCTCAGAAATGCACTGCCTGTTGTGTCTTATTGCTTAAATATTTTTAGGTGCTCAACTAGGAACTTTGAAGGAGTACCTCCGACATCTAGATACCTCATAAAGTATTGACATTGCTAGAAAAGAGGACAGGAGGGGGGCGGAGGTGAAGTAAATCTCTAAACTAAAAAAAAATGTCTGAGGAAGTCAGTCAAGGGTGCGGATGAAGTCTTCTAGGGAGCCGCTTTTCACTGTCACCTGAATGTCCTGACAAGAAGATACACCCTTAATGAAAAATGCCACACTGTCATCATGACCTGACTTAGAAACAAAAAAACCAGCAAATTAAGCAAGGCAGCTTAAATGTAAAAACTTGCCCTCTAGCCCCGAAATTCCAGGTTTCTTTCCAGCAGGAAGTAAAGCCACCAACAAAGGAGGAAAAAATTTCCTTTAAGGTTACATGGACAATGGGATCTACAGAGCAACGTAAGTCAGCTGCTCGTGGTGTAAGAAGAGGAATTATGATTTGACAGCCAAATTTAAAATCAAGGAAGAGCAAAACCGTAACACACTGGTTTGTACAAAGTTTAGCACATTTCACAGTAGCAGAGACCTGAAGGAAGATGGTTCAAATGCTCCTGACAAATCAGAGAAACAGAGAGAAAAGAATGGGGCAAAATTAAACAGGGACAAGTATAAAGTGATGTTGGAGCATTTAACTACTCAAACACAGGAAGCATGTGGCTAAACAGCCGTTCTCCAGAAACACGTTTAGGGGTTACTGGATCAGAGTCAACATGGCTCTGCTGTCAAGAAAAAAGAAAACATAATTCTGGAACAGATAAACAGGGTATTCAGCCTGCAAAACACGCAGACTAACTCCCCGGCTCTCTGCAGTGTCAGTAAGGCTTCACATGAGCGCTGCACCCATTTCGAGAAAGAAGTGGAGCTAGTGAGATGAAACTCAGAGAGCAACAAAAATATGATCAGTCTAGAAGACACAACCTACAAGGAAAGACTAAAATAATGAGATTTGTTTAGCGTGAGGAAGAAAAGACAGACCAAAAAAAAAAAAGAAAAAAACCCCACATTCTTATAGTACCTACCTATGGCACAGTGGAAGAGGAGCATTTCTACTTGTCCAGAGTGGATGCAACTGAGCAGCAATGGGATGAAGTTTCTGGGAGGCTCAAGACTCGTTTATAAAAGGTAAGGAAATACCGTGAAGCACCAGAAAGAACTGCCATGAGGAGCTAGGTAACCTCCACCACTGATTGCCCCTCAGAATGGGTTGGGCAAACATGCCACAGGAATCATCCATCCTACCTGGATTGCCGTAACTCCGCACACACGGGAGCGAGATCCTTCCAGCCCAATTTTTAATGGATTCTGTATTCAACGGAATTAGAGGGGAATCCCTTGGGAGTGAGGGGAGGGGATTCACTGCTTTCTCTCCAACATAATTCACACTTCCCCCTCTTTTAGGTCATCCTCAGCTTCACATTCAGGGAACCTTTTGGGTTGGAAAAGATCACTAACAGCCACCGAACATTGTTTTCATAAGCACAGAGCCTGGCTTGGCACACACATAGAATACGTACGCACATTTTAGACCCGAGCGTTTCACGCATTCTGCGGCTGCATCCCATTTGCTATTGTCTGTGTCATCAATACGATTCTGAGGCCTTTCCTTAAACATTTGAGAAACGGCAGAGTAATTAAGGACTGATCTAGCTTTGCGCTGACGAGGCTTCACAGGCGCACACACAAGCATCTCTGCCTTGTGCTGCACCATTCTTCATCCCCACGCTTCCTCCCTTGGAATTGGCATGGCCATCCCCCCACACCCCTGCGCTGGGCTGCTCCCAAACACCTCTCTGGTTATGAGCTTTCCTCCTCATAGCTGAGGTGGATACGCTATCAAAAAGGATCTCTGCTGCCCTCTTTCACCGATCAGTCCACTGAATGTGACAGAACAGAGAGAGAGAGAAGCCAGCACTTTGGGGAGAGGAGAGAGGCAGTAATAACGTTGGAGAGGCACCAGGCACTCAACTGGAGATGGCTAGAGAGGACTCACCAGAGACCCAGGGCTTACGGGGTTTATCCCTGCCATAGAACCAAACTAGAACTGAAAACAAGCTCAGATCAGGATTTCCTCTATTCTACTGGTCTGAATCTTGGTAAAAGTCCTACTAAATTCAAATTGGAGCAGAGCCAGCTTCGGTCACAGCTAGACCGAAACCCAAAAAAAGGAGTAAGAGTAATTACTGTTTCACTTCCCTGATGATTTGATCAGTGATGTGCAAGGTGAAAGCTATAGCCCATCCTAGAACTAGGATCTCAGCTGGAAAACAGAGAAGTCAGGAAAATGATGATTAAAATCACCCAATTAAAAGGAAAAAAAAAAAAAAAAGTAGTGGCCATCACAGCCTAGTATGCCACAGTTGTTGGTAAATAATTCAACTGATACGATTGTGCCTGGGGCATAAGTTAAGACCCTTACCACAGCAATCTTAGCACCAATTAACGGGAGTAACAAACACTCATAAGAAAGAACTTTTGTATTCAACCTATTGCCTTCACTGTCAATTTAGCAGGAGTAACAGAAGGATCAGTGTCTGCACACTGAGCAAATATTAGGACTGCCCCATCCAAAGCCCACGAGGACTTGTTCAGCGCTAGGTGACTGGGCAATAAAATGTCAGTAAATGCAAGATAATGGGATTATGATAAACTCACAACACCTCCGTGTCTGGAGTACTGCGGGCAGTTCTGATCGCCCCGCCTGGAAAAGAATACAACAGAACTGGGAAGGAACGAAGAAGGGAGGTTAGCTTCTGATCACAAGAGGAGACACTCAGGGTGTGTGGGGGGAAGTAATCTTCAGGGTGGAAAATAGCTATCTCAAGGAGCCATAGCAATGAGACCTTTAAAATCACTAAGGGGCCACAGGAGGTAAATATGCAAGACGCTGTTTTTCACAACAGAGCTCCAGAACACCCAAAGACAGTAGGCAGATTAAAATCCTAGCAAAAGGAGTAAAATTTCAACAGCTCTCAACTAAATTGAGGAAGGCACTACAAAAGGATGCTATGAAGACAACAGAGTGGGTTGGGAGAAAAAAAGATCAGATTCTTCAACAAGAATGTGTCAGTGGTTATTCAACAGGACAGTCTGACTGTAAACTATAAGGTGAAATCATCCATTACACGGAGTTTCTGAGCACTGCAGAGAACGCATAGGTGGGAA
This sequence comes from Oceanodroma leucorhoa, assembly GCA_030449065.1. Classification (NCBI taxonomy): domain Eukaryota; kingdom Metazoa; phylum Chordata; class Aves; order Procellariiformes; genus Oceanodroma; species Oceanodroma leucorhoa. Next base: position 643,902 of record JASVER010000152.1, on the reverse strand, counting down.
AGAAAAAAACCCAAAATAATCATGAATACCCAGTTTGTTTGCCCTTCTGCAGGGACTACTCTAACATCCTCAGTTTTCCCAGCCACAACATCTAGCATTTGGGGATAATCAAAGTCCTGACTGCTCCATATACGTCATCTTCTGTTGGTTGCGCTATGGGCTGAGACAATAGGCAACACTGTCGCTCCACAGGGAATTGTTTGATGGGAATCTCCAGCAGTTTCAGTAAGCAGCACGAAGTGGACTGAGCAGACCAGAGAATTCAGATCCAGTAATTTAACTAACCCACCTTTGTTCTTTCTGTCACTAGCTCCAAGCACAAAACACCAGTTGGACTCGGCCGCTGGTTTTAATTTAAAGCATATACAGATTTTGCTGAATATTATCAAGCGGGGCTTTGAAAGGGAAACCAAAAAAACACCTTCTATTAGTCACGCTTTAAAAGTTATTTGTTTCTCTTGGAATAGGGCTGGAACACTGTCAGCTCCAGCGCCTGAACGACTCTTGTGGGCCAGGGCAGGTAACTTGCCAATCCTCAAGAAAGTACAGTAACTCCTAGAGTTACCGAGTCCTCCTAACTTTGTAACTTACTAAATGTGATCTACCACTACAGATAGCGTACCACAATGCATGAGGTAGCTTAGCAGATGCAGTCCGACAGCGCTTTAGCCTAAAGAAGATCCAAAAAAATACCTAAGGGTCTCAGGACAGCCTCAAACACACCTCGGGTCTAGCTGAACTAGAGCCATTGCAATGTCCGAAAGTAAGGCAGCAGTCTGATAAAAAACAAAACAGAACTGATTTATATTCCCTTTGGCATGGAATAGCCAAAGACATCCTGATCCAGTACCGTGAGTAAATTCGGGGTAGCCCTGCATCTGCTGGTGGGCGACGCAAGGTCGGTACCTCCTCGCTGGCTCCTTCCCTCCCGCACGGCAGAAGCCAAGTTTGACCAAGAGCTCGCTTGGCTTGGGGCTGGAAGGCGGGAGGACACGATCATCTCGCGTTAGGAAAATCTAACGTACCCAGCAAGAAAGAATAACGCTGCAGTCCAGCCTTCAAAACAGATTTCTTTCAAGGGAGGAGAAGGAAAACAGCCATGAATCAGTAGGAGAAATACGACTTTAAAGCCCTAACAAAGGGGAACAGATGGAAGCAGAGCAAAGTGCTCACAAACTTGAACTGGAATAGCTGTCTCTTAATAAAACCTCTCCAAATATGAAAGATCCTCAGACATCTGCAATTAAATCCCCTATTAATCCCAACTATATTTTAAAGGCAACTGAGCCAGGCTATCATGCCATCGAGCCATCGACAGACTGAAAACTATACGAGGAGGACAGAGCTGGTGAAACAGAAATGAGAAGAGCCAAAATACAAACTTAAAACCCAGGGCGATGGGGCTGTTTTTTCCACCTCCATCTACACGTAATTAAGATCCTCTGGTCGGTTTTATCTCTAAGTGCTGGAGGGGGTTAGGACTTCAGTGTTTCTGACTCACCCTGATTCCTTACATGCTCACAGGAATGAAGATAGGGAAAATCTCACCACTTCTGTATTATGGAAACCTTGCAATTAATAATTGAGAATCTTTTTATCTCTCTCTCCCTTTTTCTTTCAGAACTAGAGTGCTCTCTTCAGCTTGTTAAGCTTAGTTCACTCCCACTGATAATTCACTAGAGATCATAATTTATGGACAATTGAAGCTGCAGAAACATCTCTTAGAAGGAATAGAGCAGATCCATAGCAACAATTCTTCAGGGGAATATTAATCCCCAGCTTTATGTAGTGCTAAGTGTACAATAGTAATCAGAACTTGAGTAGAAGCTGCTAATCATTGAGGGAAAAGGCTGTATAAAGAATTCATAATGGAATTAGCCTGCGGCAAACAAAGAAAGACAAAATTAAATCAGCCATCAAATTGCACCAAGGAATTTTAATTTACAGGTTAATGTAGGATTATGTAACTAATCACAGCTAACATTTTCAATGAACAACCAATAAAATTCTGCTCTTTTTTTATTCCTGCTAATGGTATTCCAATAACACACTTTTATCACCGTATAATGTGTTAAGAATGATTTTCAAAAATTCTAAAAATCTTCCAAAAAGCATTATGACTGAGCAATCAATGCAAAATGATGGCTTTAAGTTAATTAGCATAAATATACATCTAGATGATCTACTGTTTGGTTCAACCCAATACAATAAAGTTCCTTTGAGTCTGCATAGGACAGATTTACATAACCAAATGTGCATAACTGTAGCTTTAAAATATATGCATGACTTCCAAAGAGGGAGATACAGCAATACGAAAAGCCTCCAAATTAAATAAGTCAAACAACTTCTGAGTACTAAAGTGCATCAGCTAATTCTAAATAAAACCCTTATTATAGATTTTTATATCAATACAGCATATATATCCTATGACATACGCACAAAGGATTGCTCTAACAGAGTTTGCACTGTTTATAATATGAACATCATAAAAAAGAATAAGGTTTCTGGGATAAAAAGTTGATTTGCTTCCCCTTGAGAAAAAAGAGAGACCTTGTGTTTGACCCAGTTATATTTTGATATTGGCCAATGCAAGGAGATTAAAAAAAAAAGACAGAGAGAGAAAGGAAAACCTCTCCGTTCTAAAAATGTATTTAAAGACCACTAGTTAACGTATGCAAATATATAGAAAAGACTCACATAACTCTTTGCACATTTTTAAAGGGAAACTCCAAAATTATACTGTATGCTTCAAAACACATCAGCTTAATCAAAAAGATCTTTTTTGCAACATATGGCAGCATGAAAATTTTTATAAATGGAGTAAAAAGCATTTTCATAAGCTTTACTTCACTTAAGAGGAATGCCGGGAAGAAAGGCAACAGCATTCTTCCTGCATATGTTTTTCTTGTTCTGAACAATGTGGGAAAACCTCATTTTACTTTAATCTAACAGTTCATTTTATGGAAGCAGCAACATTCTGCCCATTTATTAGCATAGAGGGTTTGGGGTTGCGGGTTGCTTTTTTTTTTTTCCCCCCCTTCTTTTTATAAAGTCTAATTTTAAGATGCACACTTCCAAAAAACATTATGGTGTCAATTGCACTACCCTTCAGCAATCCTGTAATAACTTTATTCAACCATTTCTAATTATAATTATATTTTCAATTCCTTTTAGCTATAGAAACTCTTTATCAATCAGAGCACAAGACAGAAAATTACTTTATTACAGCTACAGCTCGTTAGTCTGAGTGCTCTTAATGAAGCAGCCTCATAATCAGATGAAAATCATGCTGAAGAAAACTTGCATCATTAGTCTGGGCCTTAATTACCAAGAAATATAGTCACTAACAATGATACTCCATTTCATGATACGGTGCATGCACCTTCTACAGTACTTGCAATTAATAATTCCGCAGACTGCTACAGAATCTTTCTATTTATTCATAACAATGGAGGGGAAAAAATTCTAAAATTTAATTGAGCGGCTCCAAATGCACTCTCTCACTCTCTCCTGCTCAGATTAAAATGTCAAAAGGCTAATATTCTATCTTACAATAATTCATCATTTTAATTACGTATTTTATGTATGTGAAATGTCCTTTTTTTCCTCCTCGTGATCATTTAGGGCGACATTTTGGGGGGACACGCGTATGGGAAAAATCTCTCCATGTATGTAGGTGGCCCACGCCACACAGAGCAGCAACGAACAGAAGAAAAAAGCATTTATTTTCATTGTCAGTGAACGAGGTCCGTGTTGGATAAGCTTCAGACATAAGCGCAAGACGTTCATTTAAATTAATGATGGCCTTCATCCAATACACTTATCGGTAAGGATGGAAAGATTCCTGAGCGAGGAATATGTTGATCCCTAAAATCCTTTATTAATATGATCCATCATAGGGTTAGTAACTTCTGTACACAAGCCTCTTCTAAGCCCCTGCATTTTCTGTACGTTTTCACACTGAATATGCTGCTCTCAGCTCTCCAGTAAGCTTCCTGCACACAAAAGCATCAGGAAATGCAGTTAGTGAGAGTCCCCCTCGGCCAGCTAATGAACCCGCTTAAAAGATCAGATCGCAATCCTGAACACCGAACACCTGGAGCATATTTCACTCTAATTTGCAGCATGGAAAACGATTCCACAGACATCAGTGGGAACGTTCACAACTCGCAGCGGTGCCCCCGAGATCTGTACCTGCGCTCCAGCTTTCTCCCTGCTGTGCCTGGCCGTCCCTGAACCCGGACGGGCTCCCAAGGGCGATACCGAACACAGCTTTCCAGCGGATTAACCAGCGCAGCGAGGGGGTACCGCTGCTCCGCCGGCCGCAAAGCTGCGCGTCGTAAACTGCGGATTCCCGCTCGACATCAAAATAGTTTGACGTCGAAGTATTCGACATCGCGATTTTTGCAAGCTGCCCCAGTCCTTGGCTGCTCAGCTGCCATCTGAGCAAGTCACGTTACAGCGGGAAGATATCGCTCTGGAGTTAAGTTACCGAGCCTGTGATTAATCTCAAGGGCATAAGCTAAATAACTCCCTCGTACCGCTGAATTTTCTAGCGCTCACAGAGTGCTGTGCTTTCGTGCAAGCGTTTCAAACAATAACTAGCCACCAGACAGGCTAGATGAACTTGCTGTAAGGCTGTTCAGCACATACTGCTTTCTGACACTGCGCTCCAGAAGGCATCCTCACTGTTGCCTCTGCTAAACGATCTGCTGCATCTTCCCATGATCTTTGGCAAATCGTTTTCACCTTTTAAAGCCCTTTCCGTCCTCTCCTGAAACAGAAGGTAAGAAGCTCCCTTCTCCGTTTTTGCTGCTTCCCCTGTGTGGCACAGGTTGAGGGCTACTCAGCAAGAGAAGGAAAAATGAAAATCAGCCTTAAGTTCTATTAAAAAAATCTGTAAGTAGCTAGAATAAATAAATAAATAAAATAAATAAAAAGGCTTTTTGCCCAGTCTCTCCTTTCCAGCCACTCTTATTTTCCTTCCCTCCTGCCACGCCTCAGTATTTTTTTTTTTAGGAGAACTTCTTTTACGTAGTTGCTTCAAGAATTTGCATCTGGCACCAGCAGCCGACGGAGACAGGAGACTGACAAGATGGACTGTTGTGGCAATTCCTATGTTCCTACTACATTCCTAAGCTGTGCTTTTTGGCATTGAATATGGCGAAAAAAAGAGCATATTTAGAAACGTGACAACTGGAAAAAATATTCTTAAACCTTACAGTGCCTTCTAAAGTTGCAGAATAAAATTAATTTATACTATGACTGTAGCTGGCCAAAAACCATGGGCTCGCAGTAAACCAAATGGGGTAAAAACCTGGCTTTGAAAGGGATTCTGAGGTTTTGGCTCTGTCCAACAAGTACACTTATAAACTTATTGTATAACTTACTGGCAAGAGAGCAGCATCAGACTGACCTCCACTTGCATCACAGAAATTACACATTCATTGTCTTTGAGGGGAAAATGTTCTTATGGTACCATATTAATATCCTTTGTGGGTTGGGTCATGAATCAGCATTGGCAGCCGCCTCTGAAGCCGTCTGCCTGCCAGCCTTCCCAGCTGGAAAACTGGTAACGCTGGAGAGATGTATACATAAGGGAAGTGATGGCTTCCCAATTCCGAATTGATTTGTACATGAATCCGCTCGAGTTTAAAGCGCCCCGACGTGCCAAAAACCTGGTCCAACAAATATATATAATCCTGAGCGCTTACTGCGTGTTCTCCTATTTAACGGCAGCGAGGACCGTTTTCACGCACCTCCGGCCCAGGCTGTAGTTCCGCAGTCACAAAGCCGGAGCCCTCGCCACCCCGCCTGTCACAGGGGGTGAAGCTTCCACAGGGGAAAGACGGTTCGGTCTGGCTAAAATACGGATTATTTGGTTTTCCTCCACTTTTTTTTGGTTTGGTTTGGTTTGGTTTTTTGGGGGTTTTTTTTTTGTTTTTTTTTTTTTTTTTGCTTTTTTTGCC